>SEYY01023185.1:10000-55000 GCA_009176605.1 Armadillidium nasatum | reverse complement strand
AAAGATCACAAGAAAAGGAAACACCAAAAATTCTGATGATAGGGGAAGGTTGGAGTTGAGTGTTTTCGAAGAAGATATTATAGTTGTGTGGAAGATATTGCCAAGTAGATAGGTGAGGGATTGAGTTTTAAGGTATTGAAAACAATCATGTTTTCTCCTGGCCCAAATGGAAATACGATAATAAATGAGAGTTCAGTTACTCCAAGGCAACCCTCCAAGCATGAGATAACTGAGGTTGTGAATGGCACCTTTCATGGTGAAAGAAATAATGAAGAGTGGAATCGTCAGCAAAAGAGTGGATTCGTGAAGAAGTTATGGAAAGAAGATCATTGATGCAAAATGGAAAAAGAGTTGAGGATAGAACAGAACCCTGAGGAACATCACTATTGATAGATTTAAAGGAACAATGATGGTCGTCTACTACTTTTGATATGTCAAGCGCCACACCTAAAGATTTACCGAAATACCGAATTGCAGAGGACCAAATATCAGAGACAGGAGAAAGATGATCACCAGTAGAGTATTCCTTTCCAAAGGCATACTGAAGAGCAGGGACGATATATATATATATATATATATATATATATATATATATATATATATATATATATATATATATATATATATATATATATATATATATATATATATATATATATATATATATATATATAATATATATGAGTAAACTGCATAATTTCAATCATAGCTTGTAGCTATGTTTTGTTACCTTTACCGAAAAGTGTATTATTATTTACTATCGGAATAAATCCTTGTGAGAAAACTGAGGTTTGAAAATTTTTAGGTAAATTAATGTTTACGTAACGAACTTGTATTAACCCGTCGGAGTAGTAGGTAACATTTGCTATTATTTTCGAATATCAATAACTTAGTTCGCTCGCTGCCATATTGCCTGTCCTTTTAACATAGCAATGTTATATACAGTATCTACAAAAGAGTATTAAACTTCACACTATTCTAAACCGCTAATTCTGAGAAAATTACACGTGGTAAGCAGCATAAACGTTTTCCAAGAGTGAATAGCAAATTATGCAGTTAATTACGTCATTCATTCATTTAATCATTTTCGTCAAACAGGGGAAGAATATATTATCCTCATAGCGAGAATAAAAGATCCAACCATATATTACGTTTTATGTATTTCAGATACCATCACAATTAATTATTATAAAACAAAAAATCTATACAAATTATGTTGGCTTAACTTTTGAATGCTAACGGAGATTGAAACAAATAATGTGGAAAACACATATATTCTAATTTTGCAGGAACTTAGGGAATCTTATACACGATGCTTTAAAAACTACACACACACACACACACAAACACACACACATATATATATATATATATATATATATATATATATATATATATATATATATATATATATATATATATATATATATATATATATATATATATATATAGAGAGAGAGAGAGAGAGAGAATGCGACTTTTATTTTTTTTATTTATTTTTTTAAAGGAAACGTGTTTTTCCTTCAAGAAAACGTCCAAGTAAACGTCATTCTTTTTAAAAAAACTTGCGATTTTAGAACCATTTTCATTATATATATATATATATATATATATATATATATATATATATTATATATATATATATATATATATATATATATATATATATATATATATATATGAGGTTCATAATCAGCTTTTTTTCCTATTTCTAACAGAAAAATATTGATAAATATCGATAGAGTATCGATATTTATATCAATACCCACTCAATTTTACTATGGACTTATATATATATATATATATATATATATATATATATATATATATATATATATATATATATATATATATATATATATATATATATATATATATATATATATATATATATATATATATATATATATATATATGGTATTATTCAAGATCAGTATCCTCATCTTCAAACGAATTTTTTTTTATGAATTATCGATTATTTTATATGCGCAATGTTTTTTTTCTGCGCAAACTAGAAGTAAGACAAATTATTATTTAGTTTTCTAATGAACGACCGGCATTGGCTTGGTATACAGGCCTGACCTTTAGCTGAACCGTTGCCGTAAGACAGTGGTTCTCAACCTTTTTTCACCAACGGCACACTTAAGAGCACATGAAAATATCAAGGCACACTTGGCAAAATTTAAATGAAGATAGTATATATACATATACCCTTGAATGTTATGAAATATAACCATAAGGGGCATAGATTAAAAAATCAGAAATATGAACTTACTTTATTGCAGTGTTTCAAAATCTATTCAGTTAATTTTGCAGCATATTTAGTGCGAAACCTGTGCCTGGTGTTTTTTCACAATTTCCTCAATGCTTGGTCGAATATGTGATAAACACACCCTCATGTCTTCTTCCGTTGAGCGTAGCCTTTCTCGTTTCTTGTGTTTTATGTTATTTAGGGTTGAGAAGCCTAATTCACAGACATATGAAGTCGAAAATTGTAATAAAACTGATAAAGCTTTTTTAGCTAATGCGGGATATTCATTTTGTATTGAAATCCAAAATGTTTCAATGGGTACCGTCGAATATTTTATTTTAAGCCCTCGATCACTAGACATGGTGGCCAATTCTTCTTCTTCACATAACTGAAGTCCAATATTGGAAGAAACATTTATGAAGGCTGATTTCGAATCCAATCATACTCTTCTGTGATCAATGACGGAAAATACCTGTCAATGCTTTCGTCAAGCGCTGTCAGATGACTAACCACAACAGGGATCATTTCTTTGGTGCAGGTAGAACGCATTGAAGGAAACATCTCAAAATTACCCGAGCTTGCTCTATTTTTCCAAATCGCAATTTTCTTTTTGAGGGCAACCATATTATCTGTTGAAGTGAGAAAATTTTCGTCTCTACCTTGCATGCTACTGTTCGTATTATTTAGTTGACTAAATATATCTGTTACGTATTCCAGTTTGGCCATCCAAAATTCGCAACGAAGGTATTCGCAGAATTTTTCTTGCTTTTCTTGGTCGAAAAATGCTATTAGCTCCTTGTGTAATTCGTGAACACGATTTAAAACTTTACCTTTTGACAGCCATCGAATTTCAGTATGCATTAGTAATCTAACATGCTGAGAGTCCATTTCTTTAAATAGTTGTTCAAATAATCTTGATTTCAATGGCCTACTTTTAATATAATTGACTATTTCAATTACCTGTTGTAACACAAGCTTTAATTCTTCTTGCGATATTTTTGAAACGAGAACTTCTCTATGTAAAAAGCAATGTGTACGAATAAGATTTGGGTTTTCCTTTTCGGCGAGGGATACAAACCTTTTAATACATCCTGTCATACATGGAGCTCCGTCGGTGCAAATGCCAACACAGGACTTCCAAGTTAAATTCATTTCTTTAAGGTAGCCTGTTATCATATCAAAAATATCTTGACCTCTTGTAGTTGTGGACAGTCCTTTACAACACAAAAACTGATTGATTATTTCATCCCCATCAATGAAACGAACAAATGCAAGCAATTGACTTGTGTTACAGATATCAGTGGATTCATCAACGGTTAAAGCAAATTTAGAATTCTTAATTTTTTTCTGAACATTTTCTTCAATATTTTCCGATAAATCAAGAATTCTCCTAAGTACTGTATCATTTGAAAGCGGGATTTTGTTTAATTCTTTTTCAGCATTTTCACCTAACATGGATTTCACCATTTTTTTTACAAGCGGGCAGGATGACTGATTCAGCGAGAGTGTGAGATTTAGATTTTAATGCTATTATTTCAGCCACCTCAATTGACGCTCGTTGGGCCCGTTCAGACACTGTCATTATTTTCGTAAAAACATTTCGCTGTTTTGATTGCTGCTCTACCAGTCTTTCAAAATAATTAAGCTCTTTATCTTGCAGGGACGAATGTTTAGAAGTGAAATGTCTTTGTAACTTACTTGGTACCATCGATTCATTTGACAGTTTTTCGCCGCATACTACACATAATGGACTAGGCCTATTGACATCTCCAGACCAAGAAAAACCAAACTTCAAATAAGCATCACAATATTGTCTATTAAAGCGAACTTTTGTCTTTTTGGCACCGGAGTTTGATGGTTGTTCACTTCTACACTCACACCCCTCACTAACCTCTTTTCTTTTAAGAAATTTACCCATTATGAAGGGGGTGTACAAAAAAACAATTAATAGGAATAGGCTATTAACACTAGAACGACCTTCACAGCAATCCAGTGCAATGGCGTCTGACTCATTAAAAGACGCTCCGAAATATTAAGTTACGTAGCAAAATATTTCGCTCAACTTTTTGGAAAGTACATTCAAAATTTTATTATAAATACAATAATAAATAATAACCATGGGTAATTAAAAGTGTATATACTGCTTAAATGAAACTCTTTTATTATATAATTTAACTGAAGTATTGAACAATAAATTAGCTTGCAATTACATGATCAATAATAATTTCAAATGAAACATAATGAAAAACAATCATTCAATTATAATATCGACATTTGGAAACATTTCGCTCATTCGTGAGTCTCAGTTCGCATCCATCTGTGTTTACATTTCGGAATCACGTATTGCCAAAGACTACTAGAAAAATAAAAATTCATGTGAAATCCGAAAAATTATACCTAATTTTCATATTCTTAAAATAATTTTGTGGCACACATAAGAGGATCTCGCGGCACACCACTGTGCCGCGGCGCAGTGGTTGAGAACCACTGCCGTAAGATCATGCCTACGGCCATATAACACATATTTAAATTTTTAAAAAATATTTTCTTACTTAATCGAAAAATTAATCATACTGCAATTTTGAGATGCCTACCAAAGAGATAGGAGCGATCCCGATATATCAAATCAGATATCGATATTTACAAATATCGATATTTGAGGATACTGATCTTGAATAATGCCTATATATATATATATATATATATATATATATATATATATATATATATATATATATATATATATATATATATATATATAAAGTTGAATTTACTATTGCCCAAGATTACGTTGTAGAATTTGTCGATGCCATAATATATCGAATCATTATAGTTTATCGATATAATCAATTATTTATACATATTTCAGTTAAGAAATAATACAAAAACTTTTGTTAATTTATCCATATATATATATATATATATATATATATATATATATATATATATATATATATATATATATATATATATATATATATATATATATATATATATATATATATATGCTTACTTATGTCTAGTTTTCTTTCTAATCGTTCCATTTCGGCTGTTGTTGATGGAGCGACTTCTTCTTCCTTTCCTGTCAATAGTGGTGTTCCTCAGGGTTCTGTCTTGTCTCCTACTCTATTCTTACTTTTCATTAATGATCTTCTCAGCTGTTCATCTAACCCTATACATTCATATATGCCGATGACTCAACCCTCCATTCTTCTACTCATTTCAAATCTGCTCCTTCCTTTGCATCTAGAGTTGCTTCTCGTCTACATGTTTCAGATTCCATTCTTGCAGATCTGGATAGAATTTCCCAGTGGGGTCGTCTCAACCTTGTGAAATTCAACTCTAAAAACTCAACTTCTAGAAATCTCTCTCTCAAAGACACCTCCTAACTTTTCTATTTCTTTCGATGGTTCTCCCTTCTCTCCTGTTGACAATATGAACATCCTTGGCCTTCACATAAACAAAAAAATGTCTTGGAAACCTCATATCACAATGGTTGCTAGGGCGGCCTCAAAGAAGTTGGGAGTTCTGTTTAGACTGCGAGAATTTTTTTCTTCCTCGCAGTTACTCCAATTATACAAGGGTCTCATCCGCCCTTGTATGGAGTACTGCTCTCATATCTGGGGTGGCTCAGGTTTCACCCGTCTTTTGGATAGGATTTAGTCAAAGGCTAAAAGACTTATAAACTGTCCCGCTCTTTCTAATTCTCTTGATTCTTTATCTTTGCGACGTGATGTTGGTGCCTTGTCACTTTTCTATAGGTACTACAGTGGCAAATGCTCGAGGGAACTATCCACCCGTGTACCTCCACCTTTACGGCGTCCTCGCAGCACAAGGGATGCAATGTCCGCGCATCAATTTTGTGTGGACATAGGCAACTCCAGGCTTGTCCGCTGTGGTGCATCTTTCTTTCCTGCCACCTCTGTCTTGTGGAACTCTCTTCCATCTTCTGTATTTCCCTCTGCATTTAATCTCAATTTCTTTAAAGTCCGCGTCTGCGCCCACCTGAGAAATTTGCGTTAGGTGGGTACTGTAGGGGTGGTTTTTATTTTCTGGATTTTGTACTCTATTTACTTTCATTTTTATTCTTTTAACACCCCCTCCTTGAATAGGGCTTTGCCCGTGAGTGGTGGTGATGTGTAATATATATATATATATATATATATATATATATATATATATATATATATATATATATATATATATATATATTATATATATATATATATATATATAATTTTTAAAGTTATTTTCAGTACCAATTGCATGTAAATAAGAATGTGGCAGAAAATTAAAGATTATTTTTCATTAATTCGTTTATTACAAATATTTACAAAAAAAATAAAAATAAAAAAAAAATAATATGTTAATTAAGGTTCTTTTCAATAGACTATTACAATGTTAAAACCATACTAAAGTACTAATAGAATAGAGTTGAAGATAGTCTCATTTATTTTATACTAAAGCGAAACTGATTCTTGTTGATAAGCTGATTTACATTGTAATAGTCTTGTATTGAAAATAACCATAATTCTAAACGACTTATCCGAAGCACGCCTACCATAATAAAAAAAATTTTTTTTTTTTTTTGTAAATATTTGTAATAAACGAATTAATGAAAAATAATCTTTAATTTTCTGCCACATCCTTATTTACATGCAATTGGTACTGAAAATAACTTTAAAAATTTACACTGTTGGCATGTGGCGAGACTAGTTAGAAACTCACATCTGTCGGTAAAATGGCAAGATTTAAGCGCAAAACGTAGATTTATATCTATCAAACTAAGTTTATAATTAATTGAGGCAGTGTGTGAGATTAGTGAAGTACCATTGCAATAAATATTAAAATAAATTATTTTGACTCTTAAAGTCATATGTGGCAGGAATTTAAAAAAATTGATAATAAATAAATAAATAAACAAAGAAGTAAGTAAATTTTAATAAGCAAAATTTAAAATGGAAGCAGAAGAAAATACAGTAACTTTGCAATTTTCTAGCATATTAGGAAGGTTAAAACCCTTCAACGGAAAAACAAATTTCAAAAACTTTATAAGTCAATTTAATGCGAGAGCAAATTTAGAAAAGTGGGATGAAAATAATAAAATTAACATTCTAAAATGCTTATGCATAGAGACAGCCCTAACTTATTTAAATTCCCATCCCGAAATAGAAGAACTAGATTTCGATGCATTAGTATCATTTTTAGATAAAAGATTTAAAAACGTTATTTCTAAGCAGGAGGCGTACAGCAGGCTGACAAACATCCGACAAGGATGCTTAAGTGTGAAAGATTACATTAACAAAATAGATGAAATAAGTGAAAATGTTATAGATATTCTCACGGAATTTCAAGACATGGAAAGCAGGGACCAGTTCTTAATTTCTATTTTTATTAATGGGTTAAATATCGAAATTAGAAAGCTAATTGGTATTCAGGAATTTGACTCTTACAATGTATGTGTACAACAAGCTGCTCTAAAAGCAGAGAAAATATTGCCAAATAAAAAAATAGTAAATAATGTAAATATACCCAATGATCAAAATAATAGTTATCCCAATGGTCATTTAAATTTTTCACATAACAATCATCAATATAATAATCATTCACGTAATCATTATTTGCTCCCACAAATTACATGTTATTACTGTAAAGAGATAGGTCATATAAAAATTGATTTTCCAAAACTCCATCAAAGACATTCCTTTTTAAATCCTCCAAAAAACTAATAAAAAGATCCATTGCAGAAACCTTTGAAAACCCAGTAATAAATATTAATGTAAATAATATAAAATCTTTGGCACACTTTGACTCAGGTGCAAATATATCAATACTGTCTTATGATTTTTATTCCAAAATTTCTGAGATGGATCATTTTTGTAAAAGAATTAAACCTTCAAATGTTAAAGTCACAAGCATTTCTGGAGAAACATTAAAAATCTTAGGAAAAGTCCCGCTATATTTAAATAGGGAAAATTAAATTTATACATGAAATTTATATTTTAGATAAAACCCAATTTGTTAGAGACATACTTATAGGTAGAGACCTATTAAAAAGATTAGGAAAGGTCACCTTTGATTTAAATAAAAATTATATACAAATAAATAAGCATAAAGTCCCACCGCATGCCAACAATGTAAATTTTTAAAGTCATTTTCAGTACCAATTGCATGTAAATAACGATGTGTCAGAAAATTAAAAATTATTTTTGAATAATTCGTTTATTACAAATATTTACAAAAAAAAAAAAAAAAAAAAAAAATAATAATGTTAATTATGGTAGGCGTGCTTCGGATAAGTCGTTTAGAATTAAGGTTATTTTCAATACAAGACTATTACAATGTAAAACAGCTGATCAACAAGAATTAGTTTCGCTTTAGTATAAAATAAATGAGACTATGTTCAACTCGATTCTATAAGTACTTTAGTATGGTTTTAACATACATTGCAAGAGCGACATTGTTTTGAAAGATTTCAACATTACTTTTAACATTGCAAGAGCAACATTGCTTTGCAAGTTTTCAACATTACTTTCAACATTGCAAGAACGACATCGCTTCGTAAGATTTCAACATTACCTTTAACATAGAAAGGACAACTTTGCTTAGTAAGATTTCAACATTACCTTTAACATAGCAAGGACAACATTGCTTAGTAAGATTTCAACATTATCATTTAACATAGTAAGGACAACATTGCTTAGTAAGAAACATCATTACTTTTCATATTGCAAGAACAACATTAACTGGTAATGTTGAGAGTTTACCTAAGAGTAATGTTGTTTTTTACTCAGTAATGTTGTTCTTGCAATATTAAAAGGAATGATGTTTTTGGATAAAATATTTACAATTATAAAAAATTTATATATATATATATATATATATATATATATATATATATATATATATATATATATATATATATATATATATATATATATATATATATATATATATATATATATATATATATATATATATATATATATATTATCGTGGATGTATCTTGTTTAAAATGAGCGCATACATTTGTGCTACCCAGGATTCCTGAGATTATAACTTTCATTCTTTGCATACGAACAATAACCCAAACTAAAGGAAATAAAGTATAATTATCCGTTATTATCTTAACGTTCCAGTTTACGTTAGTAAGTCCTTGAATATATATCCTCACGTGGGTGATAGTAAAAAGAAAGAAAAACACCGGATTCTGTGAATGTTTCTTCCAAATTTTATGTTAACCATCTTCAGTTTTTTTTCTCTTAATTAACATTTTTCTTATTTTTTACTTTTATCTTCGTCCTTCTAGATTTCACGAATAAACATTTAACTTTATTTTCATTTTACATAATGAAATTCGTATTACTATTTTCTTATTTGAATTATTGATCAGGTACGTCTGACAGGCAATCTGACTCGATCTCGATTAACCAGACATGAAACCCCTCAATTTTGGGGTTTGATGAAGGATTGTCCTAAATGAGAAACGACAATTTAGGTTGTTCTCTTATCTCACAACATTAATCACCTGCCACCTGTTAAATCAACTAACTCTCTTTCACCGCAAAGTACCTTATTTTGACAAAAAGAATCCTAAATATTGCTAAGCATTAATTAGAAGATAACCTTGTATTTCAAGAAATTTCATTAACATCTAAATTAACTGTGTCTCAGCATCCACTATCCATATTGTATTTTTAATCAAACTGAATTGCTAACAAAAGTAACAAAGCATCAAAAAAAAAAAAAAAAAAAAAAAAAAAAAAAATTCTTCGTTTAGTTACCAATTTTCACGATTTAACAAAGTGACTTCAATCAGGATTATTATTAAAACACTTGGGACTTCTTTTCAAAAGTATGACCATTTTTAAAACATTATTTTTAATAAATTAAAGATACAATTATTCTATTGTAATATTTAATAGTACAGAAATAGTACAGAATAATGATTAAACTTATATCCTAATCGTCTTACACAAGTGTTTAAATCGTAATTTATTTTTATTTTTTGCGTTAAAAATTACGTTCCATTTTTGCGACATTGGCCGTTATTCATGACTTTCAGACAAGAGTAAATAGGACTGTTTCAAATTTGCTTAGTTTTATATTTTCATAGTCGATCTAACTTAAATTTTTTTATGCAATATAATACCTGTATATATATATATATATATATATATATATATATATATTATATATATATATATATATATATATATATATATATATATATATATATATATATATATATATATATATATATATATATATATATATATATATATATATCACTATAAATAGTATTGCTCCTTCTGAGCTTTATTTTTATTATAAAAAGAATAGCTAGGAATGAATGCAGCATAATCAGTTGTTAAATTATATTTAATTAAAAAAAAAGTATTAAATTGAAATTACAAAAGCTTTAATATTAATGAAAATTCAAAGTTCCTTCAAAATTTATTTACCACTCACAACTACCCACCTAACCTTGTCCCTCAACATATTTTTCAGTTCCTTAATAATAAATAACATCCTTCTGTCCCTACGTCAATAGCACCCCAAAAAATCATGTAACTCAGTTTACCGTATCTCAATTTCTCCACTATGCACATAACACACAAACTACGTAAATCTCTCTCTCAACATTTTCCTCACATAGACATTCATTTTATAATAGTCCTTTCAAAAATATCCTCCTTTTTCCGCTACAAGCCTTCTCTTCCAGCTCTTCTCCTAGCCTCAGTAGTATTCAAATTCACCTGTCCTTTATGTAATAAAGGCTATATAGGCTCTACTACCAGGTTACTCAGAACTCGCATATGCGAACACCAAGCTATTTCTTTTCGCTCAGCTCTCCCTCTTTCCCCTCCTTCTTTTTCAAATATTCGCACTCTTGTCATACTTTTTCTCTCCCTAAAGATTTCATCATTCTTGACACACATCCAGACCCAACATCTCTCCGCAACCTTGAATCATTGTACATCCATAAACACAAACCAGATCTTAACAATAATCTTACGACCTGCCCTCTCCATATTATACAAAACTAGCTCACCCCATATTCAATCATGCCCTTTCTTGCTTGCTCTAGTTTAATTATAGAAGGATCATTCACTTCATCATTTTTTAAAACAATTACTCCTTGATGTATCTTAGTCATCAGAACTCCCAGAGTTTAGCACAGATTATTTTTTATTTTTTTAAGTTTTTTATTTATTTATTTATTTTTTGTGCCTCCTTTATTTACGAGCATGTGGATGCGTACTTACTCACATACTTATTTCTCTCTTCTACAACCAACTATTCCAATTATTTACTACCATGTGTTTACTGTGTTTTTTCCTCATTAAAGTTCATATACTTGTTGGTGTTGCATCGTATGGTTATTGTGTCACCGTTATTATTTCTAGTCAATCTTTATTGTCTATATTTATTTTTGTTTTTATTCTAGATTTCAGTTTATTTAATGTTTGTATTTTTTCCTTTGCAGTTATCTTGATGACGGCTTTAGGAAATAAATTTAATAATAAAAAGAAGCCGAAGCGTTGATTAATATTAAAGCTTTTGTAATTAGTAATTTTAATTTGATACTTTTTTTATGATTCAATATAATTTAACAACGGATTATGCTGCATTCTTCCTAGCTATTCTTTTTATAATATATATATATATATATATATATATATATATATATATATATATATATATATATATATATATATATATATATATATATATATATATATATATATATATATATATATATATATATATATATATATATATATATATATATATATAATATTCTGATTCAATTGAAAAATACAAAATAAAACTAAATGTTCTTTTTAATTATTGAGAGATTTATAGAATACTATAATCTATCAATATTTTGTGGAAAGTGGCTAAACATAAATAATGAAGGGATGGGAACTCTTTGCAGCTTCTGTGCAAATTATCATTGGAAAAACACTTGACTCAGTAGATGCTTCTTTGCTTGCCGTAAAAAACCCTGTGTACTTCGGCATGTTTAAAAAGTCTCCTTCACATTTCCCTCAAGAACACCTCCCAACATCTGTATCCCCTTCGACGGTTCTCTCGTCTTACCTGTATTAAACAACAAAACATTCTTGGTCTAAACATAAACGATAAAGTGTCTTGGAAACCTCGTATCAGAACGGTTAAGCTGGGAGTACTGTTCAGATAGCTGGAATTTTTTTTCTTCCAAACAGGTATTCCAATTATACATCCGCCCTTGTATGGAGTACTGTTCTCACATTTGGGGAAGGGGGAGAGGGCTCCGTCTCCTCATTTTTGGGATAGGATTCAGTTTAAGGCTAAAAGATTAATAAACTGTCCCCTACTTTTAAACTCTATTGATCCTCTTTCTCTGCGATGTGATGTTGGTGCACTATCTCATTTCTATAGGTACTACAACGGTATGTGTTCAAGGGAATTGATCTCTCACATCTCACTACCATTACGTTGCCCTTGTAACACAAGGGGCGCTTCGTTTTCACATGGATTTTGTGTGAATGTTGTAAACTTAAGGCTTGCTTGTTGTGGTGCCTCTTTCTTTCCAGCCACTTCTGTTCTGTGGACTCTTTGCCATCATCGGTTTTTCCTCCTGCATTTAATTTTCCTCTTTTTAAAGCTTCGTCAACTCTCACGTGAGAGATTTACTTGGGTTGGTTTTCTTTTATTTTATATTTATGGTCCCTCCTTGAAAAAGTCTCTGCTTGTAATCGGTGATAAACTGCTAAAAAAAATATATTATTTAGTTTTTAATTTTTTACAGTTAATTGATATTTTAAATATACTCTCTACTTCACATTTTCCGTTACTATTTAAAATTATTATTATTATCATTATTATTATTTTTATTATTATTATTATTATTATTATTATTATTATTAAAGAACTGTGAAAAATATACTTTGCACATATTCACCCACACTTAATTTATCGTCTCTCTGTATATGAAACAACACCTAAAACAAAAACACATCAAATTATAAAAAAGTGCAAAAACGTATCATATTGCCCCTCAATGGCAGCCGAGATTGTTATAATCATAAAAGAAATTTATTTAATAAACTTAACGTATAGCATTCGATCATATTCTAAATCTCTTTCTCTCTCTCATAAGTAAATACACAAAGTAATAAACAATAATACACTTGAATTCCTATAAACAAAACAGACTGAATGAGGAATAATCCTACGAAATAGCACCAACCTAAAATCTTCGTTCTACAGACTTACTAAAGCGCGACAAACAGTAATCTACACCACCGTTATACTATATAATAACCTACCGGATAATATAGAATATGAAAGATCAGTAAATTCAAATGCGCTCAAAATTAAAAAATGTACATAAATTCGTACTGAACTATTATTGTGTTTGTTGTCATATTATTTGTCATGGCGGAAATATAATTATAAATTAATTATAATACAACACAGGGCAGGATGCACAGACACACTGCTACTCTTACCTAGGCCTTTATTTTTTTACATGTATATCACATAGTACAATAGCGTGCAACAATACACGATATAGAATGAGATTACAAATATTATTACATGGGTAGTCTGCTAATGGAACATAGTCTTTACTGAATGGTAACAAAGAAAATATTCATACATTATTAATAATGCATATACTTTAGGTTAATGCTAACCGTTATTATTATTATTATTATTATTATTATTATTATTATTATTATTATCATTAGTATTATTATTATTATTATTATTATTATTATTATTATTAAATATTCTATCTACAATAGTCATTAATATTTTAATCATTTTTCTATTATTATTATTATTATTATTATTATTATTATTATTATTATTATTATTATTATTATTATTATTATTATTATTATTATTATTATTATTATTATTATTATTATTATTATTTGATTATTACTTATTATTATTATTATTATTATTATTATTATTATATATATATTATTATATATTATATATTATATATATATATATATATATATATATATATATATATATATATATATATATATATATATATATATATATATATATATATATATATATATATATATATATATATATATATATATATATATATATATATATATATATATATATATATATATATATATATATATATATATATATATATATATATATTATATATATATATATATATATATATATATATATATATATATATATATATATATATATATATATATATATATATATATATATATATATATATATATATATATATATATATATATATATATATATATATATATATAGATTTCGTCTCCCCAGAAGCCCATTTCAGTTTAGCATCAAAACATGTAAAGTACACGATATTTGTATATGTAAATTTGTAACTGAAAAAATGAATAAAGATTAAAGATTAAAGATTATCATTATTTTTATTATTAGAGATTCTATATTTAAAAATATTTAATAATATTTGGCCCATTTATTTACTTTAATTTTACTGTAATTAGATTTACAAGGAAAGAACTTGAACGTGGACAGATTCGGCACAATTTTTATACAAGAATACAAACTCTGCATAATATCTGAACACTTTACATGACATCACTAATATATACAGTATATATATATATATATATATATATATATATATAATATATATAATATATATATATATATATATATATATATATATATATATAATATATATATATATATATGATTACTGAAAATATTTTTGTACTTATGTTTAGGGAGGCTTCTGAATTGAGGACATATCTGCATAAATCAGACGGAAGTCCAGGAGTCAAATCTTGGACAATGGAAGATTTTGGAGAGAGACAATTTTTACATACTATTTTAGAAGATTCTGATCCAAGTTCGGTGTCTTCTCCAGCTTCTCCTTTTCCTAATCCTGAAACAAATAATTCTGACCAAGAGTCTGTGGTATGTTTTAGTTTACTTTTATGTTCTGAAAAAAAAATTTCCCTTGCTTTAGAGATTGTTTATAGAGAACAGAAAGCTAAATCAAGCATATACTTTTCAAAGCGACCATTATATACTGGTTTATTTAATATTATTGAAGTTTTCTTAATCAAAGTGCTCTGAGAAATATTTAATTAATATATTATTAGTTAGTATAACTGGAAAATATTTAACAATAATAATATATATATATATATATATATATATATATATATATATATATATATATATATATATATATATATATATATATATATATATATATATATATATAAAACAGTTGGATGAAAATATGGAAATATCGGTTAAATGTATGAATTTATTTCTTGATATAGTGTTGGATCATCTTCCTCATTCATAACCGCCTGGATTCTTCAGTAAATGGACTAAAATATAAGTCCTGGATAGTGTAAAATGGTATGTTATACCATTCCTCATATAAAACAAGTTAAATTATGTATTGGGAAAAATAAATTTTAAAGATGCCTCATTCGTCAGACAAACATAGATGACAAAGAGAAATAATTAAAGTAAAGTAAGTTCCTGTAGGGATGCTGGTGGTCAATGGCGATCTATAAAATTTAAGTCTGGCGATTAGGGGTACCAGGGGAAACTTGAAACCTTATATATATGCTTATCAAACCACGATTAGACAACATAAGCCAAATGAACTAGAACCCTATTATCTTGATAAATAACAATTTATCAAGATAATAGGGCTCTGGTTATAAAAATTCAGGAAACAATATTTGCATCTTGGGATGAACCTAGTTACCTAAAAGACTTACAAAATCCTTGGTAGTTACATTATTATGTATGGTGATAATGGAACCTGCAAAATACCATGATATGAATGTCTATACTTCTTTCATGCTTAACTCGGCATAAGACAGTTTTAATCATAGGCATGGGAAGTATTTGTCCACACATAAATTCGGACGGAGGTCTAGAACAGTTTGAATGTCGATTCATGTGATCAAAGGACTGCCTTCCGTTGGTCGGCATTGCAATACTTGAGTGTTACACCTCTCTCTCTTTTCTTTCGTTTCTTTCATTCACGTCGTTTACAAGAGGTTTGATTACTGCAGCAAGCCAATGAATATTCAGCTTTTGGAATTCAAAATTCACAATTTTCGTTTTAAACAGAATTAAATGACTGCATTCAGCTCAGCAGTATCTTTTGCAGCAGTTATCTTTTAAGTTTTGGTCACAATCCTTCGCAATGCTCATCTGTCTCTGACACTCAGTTTCGACTTATGTCCACGCTTTTGTTTATCGGATGATGTTTTTTTACGTAACACAATATGCGCTCTTGACCTTGGATACGATACCTCGCAATACACCAAATGACATTGTCACTTTACTCCCAGACACACTTGCTAGGCGAGCACTAATCATTCCTCTTCTTTGAAAATCTGTAAAATCTGATATATTTCACTTATACCAGCACAGAATATTGTTCACAAAGTAGTTGACGCTTCTTACCGTCATTTTAGGCTACCTCTCACACCGTAACATGTGCCAGAAGAAGGACGCAAGGAAAACTGGACAAGTAACACAAACCTTAGTATGGGAAGACGAAGTGATATATCAATAGATGTTAGTGATCCTTCATCCAGAAGAGAAGTAATATTAGAAATCATGGAATGAGAAATGATGGAAATAGAAGAAAATAACGATGATGATGAATTTCAACTAGATTTTAAGCTCCGCTAAAATATGCAGAAAACATATACACACACAAATTTGTCAATAACTGCTGACAGATATCGTGTAAGCTCTAGAGCTGCTGCTGCTGCAATTGTCAATGCAGCATTGAAAGATATGGGTATTTTAAATGAAAACATTATGTTGGACAGAAAAATGGTTGAAAGAGAGAGACAACGTTTGGGCAAAGTTAATGCTCAGAGAATGGAATATGAAAAATGCAAAACTGGAAAACACTGGATTTGATGGCAGATAAGACAGGACTAAGACAAGAGAAGGGAACAAAGTCGAAGACGATTAAGTTCTTGTTGAAGAACCGTGCGATACTTACCTTACTCAAGTTACTCCAGATAATGGAAGTGCCCGATCGATCGCAGATGAAATTTTAATTTCATAATTAATTCAAATAGCCAAGGTTCCATTAAAGCTGTTCTTTGTGATGATACCCCAGTCAACACTGGAATGGTAGGTGGAGTACTAAAGTTAATAGAAATATATCTGGAGAGGCCATTGCAATGGTTAATTTGCCTCTTACACGCCAATGAGCTTCCATTCCGACATGTATTGAAGTCAATTGATGGGAAAACAACAGGCCCAAAAATTCTGAAGGGGTCATTGGAAGAAAATTTTAATTAGATTTGACTAAATTGAAAATAGTGGAGTTTGTGCATGTACGTTGCAACCTTGTAGAGGTTCCCGAAAACATTGGAAAGCAATTTAGCACAGACCAAAAATATTTGTATGAAATGTGTGCAAGCATAACATCAGGACATATTTCCTCATCACTAACAACGAAATCACCAGGGACCATTCATCATGAGAGGCAGCTTTCGTTAGCAAACAGAATGTGTCAACAGAGGTTCCATGCCAAACCCTTCAAGATCTACTAGATATAATAATGAAGGTTTTTTTTTTCTTTGCACCAAGTTGGTTCTGGATAAAATCTCGCTCAAAAACAACTGATGGAGCACCAAATTTCTGGTATTTGTTGCCCTTGCTTAAAAGAGTAGAAAACAAATATGCTGTCATTAGGCAATTGGTCCTCAGAAACAACTCTTGCTTTGCGAATTTAGGAAACATATTACTAACCATACTGGCGGACACACGAAGAGAGAAAAGAGAGTTAGCTACTCAACGAGTACTTAAAGCAAGTATTAATGCAAGAAATTTTGAACTACCTAAAACAATAAACTTTTTGATGCAGATGACTATCCGAATATGATCGACTAAAGCAAAGAAAAAGTCATGGAGCCACCCCTTAGGATATCGGAAATGATAATCTTCTGAAACTGAAATATGAACCCCTTAATAACATTTTCTTTCATGTCACAGTCGAGAGTAGAACATGCTGTATATTTAGCAACGCAAGCGTCGGAGGTTAGAATTGGATAGGAAAATAATCAAGGTGTCCATTAAATTCCTGTAAAGATTGTCCCTCTGTTTATTTTGGAGAGACTAAAGATTTCATAAAAAAATATTAGTATGCCTATGCGTTAAAAGTAGTTGACAGGCCTCACCCCTAAACAAACAGGTTGGATTTCGAACTCTGAACAGACGTCCTTAGTAGGACTTTGATATCTCCGACTTCAAATATTAACAAAAGACAGATGATGGAGGCTTCCATTATTAAAATTTTTTCAAAATTTCAATAAAGGAATAGTAAAATAACGATAATGATGATTTTACTAATCTTTTATTATTAAATAATTCAAAAATTTCCAAATTTGTTAAAAATCTTAATTAAATAACTTAGGATTTGTATTTTCATATCTGTTCAGTGTTTTAATATTTTCAATTTATTTTCTTGTGTCTAATCTTATATGTAAATGTCACCTAATTTCCCCCCACCCCATCCCACCATCCCCATCTTTTATGTTTTATTATTTTTGTATCTTCAATTTTAGCCTGAATGAGAAAAAAAAAGTGTCTTTGTTCGAAAGGCTTGCCCGATTTTATTAAATGTTTTATTCCTTTGGGGTTATATTTCTTTAAAAAACAACACGGTTATAGCGTTCCTATATATATATATATATATATATATATATATATATATATATATATATATATATATATATATATATATATATATATATATATATATATATATATATATATATATATATATATATATATATATATATATTAGAGGTGGACCGGATAGTAATTTTTTACTATCCGCGGATGCGAATGCGGTTGCGGATATTCAATTGCGGATATCCGCAGATGCGGATGCGGATGCGGATGCGGATAGTTTAATTTTTTAAGAGTTTTTGTCAGGGATTCTTGGAATTTTAAATATAATATCCAGAATCTATGTTACCAGGGTGTGGGACAGGGACCCAACTCTTGAACACCCCACCAACCTCTTTCCCCAACCTCCGCCCATTTGGAAAAAAGGTTATATATATATATATATATATATATATATATATATATATATATATATATATATATATATATATATATATATATATATATATATATATATATATATATATATATATATATATATATATATATATATTAGGGTGTCCCAGCTGCCCCGACTTCCTGCAAAAACGCTGTTCAAAATTTTGGAACCGGGTTTCATCATATAAACGTTGGAAATGTATGTGTTTTTACGATTTTCAAAAAATTGATCCTGCACAATCAAATTGAAAATTACGTAAATACATAAATTATTGAATTTACAACTTTTTAGCCTAAAATACAACTTTAAGGTTGAAAAACGCTATATTTTCTTTCCATTTATGTAATATCATGTTCTAAATGGTCATTTCTCCAATGTTCTTTAATTACTATAAAAATTGTAGCCTCAAGTGCAAGGAACCACGACTTCTCTTGTGAACGTGATGAAAGTTTGCGCTGATCGGGAACTTTTTTTTGTGAACTTTCAACTACTTGGAGTACATTTTGAAACCTTTCTTCGTACTTTGTTACACCCAGGAAATCATGGCATAGCTTTACTCCTCTTTCAGCAGCTTCGTTGACTACTTGAAGATTTTGAACAATTGCCTTTATTTCAAGAAAGTCATCCATTTTTGTCCATTCATCGGCTGATGTTTGAAGAAACTCATAGGGAGCATTCACAATATGGAAAAACCTCATGGATCCAGGGCCAATCAGATCACTCAGTGACTCCATCTCCTCTGAAATTGGCTTAGGGTTAGGCTTTCCAAAGGATGCTCCTACACAATCTGTAGTACTTCCAGCACTTTCAAATTGGAGGAGCCGTAGCCTCATAATCTCTTTGTCTTCGTCAGATACATTTGTGAGAAAAGAGCCAATGGAACAAGTTCTTCATTCAGATACCAACTATGTCTGCTAAGAGCTTTTTTCCCCTTGTCAGCAATTATAGAATCATGGTATGCAAACTGTTTCAGTTTCTCAACAAAAATCAAATCGTTGACTGAGGCATCAGTTGCAACCGGGCATACAATCCATCATTGCACGTAGACACTTACAGCAAACACACAGAAACGTTCCAATTTCTTTAATTGATCTTCGGTTGCAACTTCTGACTTGGGAAACTGTTCAATTATCTTTCCAGACAATATGACCATTTTCATAGTGTACAGAAGTTTTGCCATCCATCTTGCTTTGTGCAAAGCTCCAGGATGCTTCATGCTAAACTGCTGAGGTTCGAACCCTTTTGTAACTAACAACAGGCTGAGTTCAATAAGTTCTTGGTAATCCCCTCGAGTGGAACCTAAAGCTAGGAATTCACGGAAGCAATTTGCTAAGCTTTCTTGTTCCTTCTCAGTTGCTCTAGGAAGTTCAGGATAGTAATAGTCTGCTTTATTAATTGGCAGAAGTTGCAAGTAGTGGTTCTTGAATCTGCAACAATTTATAACCAATTTATTAGTTAAAGCAAGTCACTTGAGTCTACTCAATCAAATAGAAAATCTTTTTGTTCAATGATGTTGTAACAGCATTAGACTTACCTAGTAAAAATTGAAATATTTGGGCCGGATGAAGCCTCTATATTTAATGAATCCCAACAGTCGCTAAGCATGACTTCTCCTACATGCCTGCGGCACGCAAACCACAACAAGGGACGGTCTAGCTCCCTCTGCAGGCAGACACATGCTGCAGTATGCTGTCCTGTGATGTAAAGAGTTAATGAATTAATTGTTTAATGAACCTATATTTTATAGCCTTACCATTAGTCCATTACTTAAAACCTCCCCATTAATTGTAATCCTAGAGTTTGCTTAAAAATGATTTGTTGATTTGAAATTTAATAAACTATTAATATATCACAAAATGTAATAAACAATTGCTTTGTTAAAGCCTCACCTGTATTCGAGGATGTCGTGTCAAAGATGTTTTTGTCGCATTTCCAATCTATGAGTAGATTTTTTGTTGCAACAGAGACAACGTTACCATGTTTCAGACCCGCTTTTGTGGTTGAACTCGGAAGAGGTGGTACACCAAGAAGTTTAGTTCCATTGACTCCGGATACTAAAACAGATAGATGATCATCAGTGTCTTTGGAGTCCAGGGTAGCCATCAGTTTTCCGTCCCAATGTACCACCATTTTTGGAGAAGGATTCCATTTGTCCTTTATTTGTTTGCTGATATGGGGTAGTACTGATGCTCGATATCGATGGGCTGAACTGGCACTTAGATTTATCTTTGAAACATCTCCTCCGCAGACAGAAACCATCATATGTACGAATGAGTTCATCTTAGTATTACTAACATTATTCCTCACGCTCCAGGCAACAACATTTGGATTCTTGAGAATATCATGAGGAACAAATATGTGTTCACCAGATTTAATTTCCCTTCTGTGTCGCCTTTCAATTTCAGAGCAGGTTGAGCTGGGTTCAGCAGTCACCTCAACCGATTCATCACTAGAACTGCTGGTTGGCTCAAGCTCAACAGTTTCTTTGAACATTACCGAATGGTCTCTTTTGGGAAAAGCTTCGTCATAGGTTCTATTCTGCCTTTTCTCGACCACTTTTGCATTGACTTTGTCAATTCCTGAATAAGATGCTTTCCTCTCAGTTATCATGCTTTGCATGAAAGCAATGTCTGCATCGATGGATTCTTTTTCCTTTTTTGTTTTATGTCGTTTCTGAGCTTCCATATCTTGGAGAACAGATTTCTTATAAAATTTCATGGTAGCATCTAATGTTGACATAAATTTCTTTATTCCTGGGTTATCCAAATGTCTTCGATTCTCGTTGTATTTCATTAACATCATATATTCATCATGTGCTTCCTTGATTATTTTGGCCAATGTTGTTTCTTCCACTTATTGTAGGGATATTTGCCTTCGAATAATGCTTCAGAACATTATCAATTGTAAGAGATAATGCATCAAAAAAGGTTAAATCCTTAAGGTTTGCAAGCAGGCAAAGAATTACTTGCCTTTTTGTTGGCAGTTTGCGTCCCTTGATTTCCTTGTCATCAATACCAAGAGTGGTCCCTAATATCATTTGTATATATCGATCATTATGTCTAGTTTCAATTATGGTACATTTAAATTACATATTTATCAATAGTAATCTGAAAAAAATAAAACTTAGTTAATAACATTACTAAAAGAAGGTAAAATAAACATTCGCAAGATTTTATCACGAAAAATGTCTATTTTTCACAGTATTAAAATTTAAAGTCGCTTGTGCTAACTCATTTATAATCGGATTGGAGAATAAATTCACAGCGATTGTTTTTAGGCCGAAACCCGGTACCAAAAACTTGAACAGATGTCCACGACCAAATTTTGATTTTTTGGGGGCAGCTGGGACACCCTATATATATATATATATATATATATATATATATATATATATATATATATATATATATATATATATATATATATATATATATATATATATATATATATATATATATATATATATATATATATATATATATATATATATATATATATATATATATATATATATATATATATATATATATATATATATATATATATATATATATATATATATATATATATATATATATATATATATATATATATATGGAAGTATATATAGCCAGTAATTCAGTATTACCTTCACACTTCACAGTTTCACATATTCCATTTGAAGTTAATAATTGGTAAGTTATTTTTTAGAAATAAAAGCTTTTGGGCTCTTTCAGGTGAAAATTTGGTTCGCTTTTCGTCGTAAATGAGGCCTGCTCCACTGAAAAGACGCTCACTAGCAACACTAGTTGAAGGACATGCTAAATAAGTCCTTGCCAGCTCAGCAAGAAAAGGGAAACTTTTGCAATTATCTCTCCACCAAACCAGTTGGTCTTTATCTGCCTCCAAACATGGGAGTTTCAGATAATTTTCAATAATCGATATTGTATCCTTTGACACTTCTGACTGTGATTCTTCATCTCTGCTGGAAGCTAGAAGATCTTTCATTGATTTAGCAATGCTTAAGCTAACAGATTTTGTTTCTTTTGTATCTGAGAGCTTTTGCTTTTTCTTGAAAGGCGTTATTTTTGCTGTTTCTATCATCTCATCGCATAAGCATACTAATTTGATTTTAACATTCTGAGAAATAAGTGGTTTAAAAAATTTTGTTTTGTACCTAGGATCTAAAAAGGTTGCAATTGTATAAGCTAGCATCATCATTTTCCAGGTTTTCAAATCTGTCGTTCATCTCCTTCATTAATGTTTCAGTCATCCTTGAAACTCCCTTAGACTTAATAACATTTGTTAACACAACTTTCAATGTTGAAACAAGTGGTATCACATCTGACAAACATGATTCAGCTGAACTTATAGTCTTTGTTAATTCTTCAAAAGGCTTAAGGATATTAATACAATTATTTAAAATGTCATTTTTCGTCAGCTGTTAGAGGCTTTATTTTGTGCTGCTTGAAGCATAAAGGCAAATGGCCTCATTAATTTCGCTCATCCTCTCAAGCATATGCAAACTACTATTCCAGCGTGTTTGAATATCTTGCATGACAGAAAGTGGACGAACATTTAATCTTGTTTGTATTTTCTTCAGCTCATTTTGGGCTACAACGGAGTGATTGAAATGCGTAGCAATTAACCTACATTTGGTTATTAAATCGGATACACATTTTTGACTCATAATGGAATTTTTAACTACTATCTGAGTTTGGTGTGCAAATCAATCTACATTTTTCACTCTTGCCAGAGAAAATGCTTTTTTTTTATATTTGTGCCCGAATCCCTGACTACGCAGTGCACTTCATTTAATGAAATCTTCCATTTTGTCAGCATCTTTTCAAATACAGTTTCAAGATAGTCGCCTGTATGGCGCTCAGAAAGAGGTTCTGCATTCAATACAAAGTTTTGCCTTTGAAAGTTTTTATCGATTGCATGATACGTAATTTTTTACTATCCGCGCATGCGGATGCGGTTGCGGATATCCAATTGCGGATATCCGCGGATGCGGATATTGGAAAAATGATGCGGATATCCGCAGTTGCGGATGCGGATATCCGGTCCACCTCTAATATATATATATATATATATATATATATATATATATATTATATATATAATATATATATATATATATATATATATATATATATATATATATATATATTATATATAATTGAGTTGAACTATGACTCCTGTTTTATGCAAATTTTGGTTGGTCTTGGATGGTTTAGTTTACCAATGAATTGAATATGTCTGTGGTCTCAATTTAGAATAATATTTCCAGTATGAAAGTGATGTAATAATTGATTGCGACTGACGTTAAATAGCTTGAGCTTTCCAATTAAAATATCGGTTTTGACTGAAAAATATTTAGTAGAAAAGTAAATTAATACTCGTGTTGATCTTATGTTTTATATAGCAACTCTGAATCTAGAAACGTAACTGGATGATTGTAGTTGGGCCTAACATGTTTGCTGTAATAAAAAGGGTAACGATGAGTAGTAGTGAAAATTATCGAAATATACGGTGTGATATATTAAATTATAATGTAAAATAAATGACAATTAACGATTATAAAGGTTGTTTTGAGAAGGCAAAATTGAAGAAAATGTGGTGGTCCTAGTAAGGCTTCCTTAAAAAAGACCATTTTCTATCCAGCACAAATATTTGTAAGTTTGTATACATGTTTTATGATTGATAATAATTTTCAAGATTCCTTTAATTGAGTAATTACCATGGATTACATTCTATATGTTGTCACAAAGATTTGTGTTAAGCCAACCCAATAAACACAAAGAACTAAATTGTCACTGATTTTATTGACATTGACATTGTTTAAATTTCAACTTACACTTTTACGTACGAATAACATTTAAGATTATCCTATTTTTTTTCAGGGTGGAAGTGGAAGAGAGAAGCTTCATCATCGTCGATGTCTGTGTTGGATTTTCGCATCTTTAATAACTACTTTGGTTTTGGCTTCCCTCATAGGAGCTCTTATATCCTTCCTTGCAAGCTAAATCTAGTTTTGTACGTCTTTTTATTAAATAGATTGTATAATTGATCTTTGTAGAACAAAAGAAGATAATCAGTATATGTTTAAGCTTTTTTATGACTTTATTTATATTTGTTTTATAAACCATCTTTAATAACAGTAACTAGCCTATTGCTAATCTATCTATCCATCTGTATATATATATATATATATATATATATATATATATATATATATATATATATATATATATATATATATATATATATATATATATATATATATATATATATAGGGTAAATACTTAGTAAACCGACAAACGCCATGACGTAGTAAAACAGAGTTGGGAAACATATTTCCTAAATAAACATCATGTGGAAATGTACAGTAGAGGTGGTAGGCCACATAACAGCCAGCGAAAGAATACGAGGTACAGTACATTTGTTCTAATGTTGTCCGAAATCATACCCACAAGGCTACGCATGTGCATGGTAAGCAGCATAAATGTTACATTGAAACGTTTTGCAACACTGTAGAGGACTTGGCATATGGTGTCATGGAGTTAACCTCGTTGTCCGAAATATTCGTAGCTATCTTACATACGACAATTGTGAATACTAGATGACAGGATCTTCTGGGCTGTGATGATGGTACGCACACTGTGCGGGAGCAGGAAGACATGATTTTCTTCTTGCGGCAGCACATTGTATCCCAATGGGTGGAAACCCTACCACACGACCTTTGCGAGCATGTTTCGGAGTTTATATTTTGAATCCCGATCTGGGACCTCCCAGCGCTGTACGTACACCTATAAGAGAGTACTCGATTCTTCGGGACGTTGAAAGGGATCACAGTATCAGTTTCCGAACCCTTGTCCAGTGCCATGACGTGTCTCATTGGATAATCTTGAACTTCCTGCGTAATGAAAATTTTCACCCTTTTCGCTACCAACGTATCCAGTGTCTCTCATGTATTATGCCCTCCGTATGCAGTTTTGTAGATGGTTCAAGCAACATCAGCATCTAAACGATATAGCGTAGTTGATTCTCTTCACAGATGAAGCGCCATTTGGCAGGGATGGAGTGACGATTTCCATACCACGCACATTTGTGCACAAAACAGTTCCCATGGCATTCACCCATGCAAGCACCAGTACCAATCCCGGGTAATACGTGTGCTGGTAAAATTGTCGAAAGCCTAATGGGTCCATATGTCCTAACGGAATACCTGAACAGCAACTCTTACATACGGTGGATCTTGAGGCGTTAATTACCGGCACCCCTCATTGACGTCATTCTGGCAGTTCGTCTCGATATGATACACGCTTGATGGAGCTCCAGTACACTTTTCGAGACCAGTTCGCCAGTTTCTTGAGACTACGTATGACAATAGCTGAATTGTAGTCGTAGCACCAGTTTCATTGCCACCACGATCCTCCGACCTTAACCCCTTGGATTATTATTTGTGAGGATACCTGAAACTCTCGTATATAGAGACCTTGTTCGAGATGTTAACGCTCTTCGGGAACGTATCAACTGGTGCTACAACATTCTTACTCATGCATATTTCTTCCGCAGACTGCGTCATTCCCTACTCAGACGGGTCGAAGCTTGCATTGTTGCAAAATTGGTTTCATTTCAAATATCTTCTATGAGTAGGGCTGAGATGTGTACCACCACCACCTGCCTCGTATATTAATAAATAATATTGCAACATTGAGGTTGTTTTCCTCTTTATTACTTCGGATTTAGCATGTCTTTCCCCAATGCATCTCATCGATTGTGCATTTCGCGAATATGTTCATTTAGGGAAACTTGTTCTCCCAACAGTGTTTTTGTACGTCACTGCGTATGTCGGTTTACTTTGTATTCACCCTATATATATATATATATATATATATATATATATATATATATATATATATATATATATATATATATATATATATATATATATATATATATATATATATATATATATATATATATATATATATTATAAATATAATAATTAAATGTAATAATAAAACTAATATTAGTTAAATTTTTTAAGATTATATATATATATATATATATATATATATATATATATATATATATATATATATATATATATATATATATATATATATATATATATATATATATATATATATATATATATATATATATATATATATATATATATATATATATATATATATATATATATATATATATATATATATATATATATATAAGGAACAAGAAGACGAAAAACGGTGATGAAAGCATTTTAATTTGGATTGGACGTTTCGGGTTTGACTTTACCCATCATCAGCAAAAATTAAAATTCTGGGACAAATAAATACAATTGTTATATTAGAACAAAAAAATAAAAAGCTAAAAATATTAAAAAATAAGTGAAAACACAGTAAAACATAACTCACATAACAAGCAACGAAAAATTAAAACGACTACATCCGAGAAGATTTAAAAACAATGTGAAATAAAAGCACAAAGGACAAAGTTAAGAGTATAAAATATGTAGTTGGTTGGTGAAATATAAAGTAATCAGTAATAATAATAATAATAATAATAATAATAATAATTATAGTAATAATAATAATTATAACAATAACGATAATAATGATAAAAATGACAATAACAAATAAAAATGACAATAACAATTAAAATAATGACAATGATAATTAGAATAGTGACAATAATAATTAATAATATAAAATAATGACAATAATGACTAAAATAATGACAATAATGACTAAAATAATGACAATGACTAAAATAATGACAATGACTAAAATAATGACAATGACTAAAATAATGACAATGACTAAAATAATGACAATGATTAAAATAATGACAATGATTAAAATAATGACAATAATTAAAATAATGACAATAATAATTAAAATAATGACAATAATAATTAAAATAATGACAATAATAATTAAAATAATGACAATAATAATTAAATAATAAAATAATAATTAAATAATAACAATAATAATTAAAATACTAATATTAAAATAATAATAATAATAATAATAATAATAATAATAATAATAATAATAATAATAATAATAAATGAAAACATTAGATATAGTAAACGTTAAAATAAAAAAAGCGGAATTGAAGACAGGTCTTTATTCAGTTCTGGTTTAAGTTCCCGAATATATAGGCTCTCCAGTATTCTCCTACTCAAGGAATCGTTTGCAGAAGCCAGAATTTCAAATTTCTCCCGCGAGACACTGTGTTTCATATCCAGACTGTGTGTTCGGATAGATGAAGATTCAGGTGTCGTAAGAGGCAAGTTGGTACGATAAGACAGACCCAGGTGCTTCGAGATGCGCAAGTTGAGTTGTAGGCCAGTTTGGCCTATGTAGCGGGCATTGCAGTCCGCACACGTAAATTGATAAACCAACGACGATCTCAAACCTAGCGGGATAGTGTCTTTAAGTTTAAAAAAATTTGAAATTTTAAAACCATTCACCGGTGTAAAAATAAACTGTACGGCCGAAAAAGTCTTATGTAGTGTAGGATTTAATGAATTTATCATTTTGATGGTATTTAAGCCAATATAAGGAATTTTTAAATAAATCTTCTGCTTCGGTACAGTAATGGGAGGAGATTTTGGGTGATATACATCATCAAGAAGTTTCCTAACTAAATCTGAAATTAAACTGATGGGGAAAAGATTAAAGTTTGAAAAATTATGAAGGTACTTTATTTCTTCATGGAAATCAATCCATGTGGAACAAAGTTTAAAAGCCCGATAAAGTCTGCATTGTAATGCAGGTAGTTTATACTTAGTAGGTAAAAAACTTAAAAAATTAAGACCAAGAAGGGTGGTGGATGGTTTTCTATAGAGGGAAGTGAAAAATGAACCATTGGAGTGTTTAACAAGAATATCTAAAAAAGGCAGGGAGTTATCGTCTTGACCTTCCATGGTAAAAGTAATATTGTGATGTTTGGTGTTAAGATAGTCTAAAAACAAAGTAGCATGAGATTGGTGATTAAAAATTAAAAAACAGTCGTCTATATACCTCTTATATACGATAGGCTTAAATTCAGGGGGGCAAGCGTTTAGCCAATTTTGTTCATGGAATGATAAAAAGGAATTTGCAAAAGCCGGACCCAGAGGAGGCCCCATGTCCATGCCATCTGTTTGTTTATAAAGGAAAGGGTGTCGTTTTAATTGATAGAACTAGTTACTTGGATAAGTTACAACTAATCTTGTCCGATTCCTCTAAATTTTGTCATGTGACTGGTGATGTTTTTAAATATATTTTACAAATCGAAGACAGGATTAATAATTTTTTACGAACCATTAAAAGGCAAGGTGTTTTCAATTCTTTTAGTTCTTTCGTAGTCTCGGGCTCCATTCCAGGCTTACTCTATGGTTTACCTAAAGTGCATAAATTGGGCATTCCCCTTAGACCCATCCTTTCAGCAATAAATTCCCCTACATATAAACTATCTAAGCTTCTATTACCTTTAATCGATCCCGTTACCTCCAACCAATATAGTATTAAAGATTCTTTTGAGTTCTCAGAGTTCATTACTTCCGTTTCAATTAACAACTGCTATATGGCTAGTTTTGATGTTAAATCACTATTTACTAATGTTCCTGTGAAAGAAACCCGTGATATTATTGTTAACCAACTTTTTCCTGCTCCGGATTATATACTACACTCTCTTAATAAAACACAGTTTGCCAAGCTTCTTAATCTAGCAACAAATGATACTATTTTCCTATTTGACAACCAGCTTTATAAACAAACAGATGGCATGGCCATGGGGTCTCCTCTGGGTCCGGCTTTTGCAAATTCCTTTTTATCATTCCATGAACAAAATTGGCTAAACGCTTGCCCCCCTGAATTTAAGCCTATTTTTAATATTTTTAATTATTGTCATTATTTTAATTATTGTTGTCATTATTTTAATTATTATTGTCATTATTTTAATTATTACTGTCATTATTTTAATTATTGTCATTATTTTAATCATTGTCATTATTTTAATCATTGTCATTATTTTAGTCATTGTCATTATTTTAGTCATTGTCATTATTTTAGTCATTATTGTCATTATTTTAGTCATTGTCATTGTCATTATTTTAGTCATTATTGTCATTATTTTAGTCATCATTGTCATTATTTTAGTCATTATTGTCATTATTTTAATTATTATTGTCACTATTCTAATTATCATTGTCATTATTTTAATTGTTATTGTCATTTTTATCATTGTTATTGTCATTTTTATCATTATTATCGTTATTGTTATAATTATTATTATTACTATAATTATTATTATTATTATTATTATTATTATTATTATTATTACTGATTACTTTATATTTCGACAACCAACTACATATTTCATACTCTTAACTTTGTCCTTTGTGCTTTTATTTCACATTGTTTTTAAATCTTCTCGGATGTAGTCGTTTTAATTTTTCGTTGCTTGTTATGTGAGTTATGTTTTACTGTGTTTTCACATATTTTTTAATATTTTTAGCTTTTTTATTTTTTTGTTCTAATATAATAATTGTATTTATTTGTCAAAGTATTTTAATTTTTGCTGATGATGGGTAAAGTCAAACCCGAAACGTCCAATCCAAATTAAAATGCTTTCATCACCGTTGTTCGTCTTCTTGTTCCTTATCAAATTGCAGTTCCCTAGGAACAAATCAATTGCTGATATATATATATATATATATATATATATATATATATATATATATATATATATATATATATATATATATATATATATATATATATATATATATATATATATATATATATATATATATATATATATATATATATATATATATATATATATATATAAAGAGAATCAAAGCTCTGAACATTGTTTTTTAATATCTACGTTTCGAGAAATCCACTTCTCATTTTCAGGATTATTAAAATTTTAAAACAATAAAAAACGAAGCCTACGTGAAATATTCGAAATCCATAACACTTCACGTCACTTTTTGACATGCAAATGTGAAAGATTAAGTCATGTTTATGGTGTCTATTGTAGTTAATATGTTAACAGGTTGTTTGTTTTCTAAACTCTTGATCAAAATTATCTCACCATTTAAGAAATATGAAGTCATCATGTTTCTTTGCGCCAGAGTTGTTTAATAATACCACACGGTGACATGTATGTGGAAAGGGATGTGAGGGGGATAGAGAAACGTACTATGAGTTTATTTTGTGACAATGCAACACATCCACGTTGCTACCTTGAAAGTGCAACTGGTGCACGAAGTCGCAACCATGGTGTTACGGATGAACGATACGTATGTTCAGCAAATAATGCGTAATCTCGCCTCTAGCTCTGATGACCGCCTGCATACGTCGAAGAAAACTCAATATGAAGTTCTGGATGTATTTTTGGGGTATGTTATCCCATATCACAATCATGGCACGTTCCATCTCGTGGATGGTAAATGGTGCTAGCGCAGATAGTCGAACACTATTTTGAAGTGGTAGCAAAAGATATTCGATGGGGTTGAGGTCAGGTCTTCGCAGGTGGGACTTCAACAGCTGGTAGTCCGTAACCTTTTTTGCAATATGTGGGCGTGAATTATTGTACATTAAGTGGAAATGGTCCCTTTGAACTGAGCAAGGAGTATAACATCGTCCTGTTGTATGTATCTCAATTATTATGGGGCATTCAATGACGTCCCGTGAGTATGGACGATGATGATATGGGCGTCGAAGTAAATATCGCCCCAGAACATTTTGGATTCACCTCGGAACGTCTCTTTTGGTGTGATTTACCTTGTCTACGCCAGACTATAACGACCATATGTACATCTAGTTTTGTCTGTGAACATGCTCTTCCAGTTGTCGACCGTTCTAGCGAATCATAGTCGTTATGCTTTGTGCACAGCGGAAAGCAGTGACAACCCTCCTATTTGCCAGTTTCGCTTCATGGAGCTATTGTTTGACATTACGTCTGAATTATACACATTAATTGCGGCTCGTGGTCATTTCAAAGTTCAGTATTAGTGCATCCTCTGTTTCACAATTACTCTTCCGCAGATATGGCTCCATTGCCGTCGTAACCCTCTTCCTGCCATGACTGCGACGTCTACAGCGCGATCCGTAAGTTGCACGTAGTGCATATTCACCACGTACTTTCATGCTACAGCCTTCCTCTTATCATTGTGGATGCTCTTATCACTCGTCTCGCGTTAAATGGGTGGCCTAACCATTTTGCCACTGATTTGAGTATATTTACGGAGTTGGTTATATTTTCTATTTAGTGCGATAATTGAGAACAGTTTATTTATTTGTTTTTCATTTATCCAATAAATAATAGTAAATAAACTCATTAATAATAACTTGCAGCAATAAACGATAATTATAATAATGTGAATAATTTAAATAACAATAAAAACAAATAAATAACGATAACATGTAACAATAATAAAAGCAATAAAATAAAAACAAAATAGTAATAAGCAATAAAACTGATTAATAATAATAATAATAATAATAATAATAATAATAATAATAATAATAATAATAAATTGATAAAATGACAATAACAAAAACAATAAAATAATAAAAATAATAATGATAATAATAGGAAATATAATAATAAATAATTAGAATAAGAATCATGCTATCGAACAGTGACTAATAAAATTTGAAGTGAACATTTTGAATAATAGCAATAAGATAAATATCGAAAAAATAATATTTAAATGAAAATAACAACAAACAGTGAAAAGAAAATATTTTTGTTAAAATAACTGCAGTTCGAAAGGTTTGTTATTTATATATATAGTTTTTTTTAATTTTTTGTTAATTTTTTTTAATAAAAGGACTCGAGCAGCTAATATTAGATGTTGGTTAGTTTGGGCTAATATTTGAAAGCACAATGATTTACATTGTATCTGTGATAATCGCGGTACTCTCTGATACAGAAAAAGGTTGGGCTTCTCAATATATTACCTTTGCGGCTAGAAACGACTTTGTGCTAACAAAAACCTTTCTCTGAGTTGGCTCATTGTACTACCAACATAGGCCCCATTGCAATTGTCACAAATATATTTGTAAACTAAGCATGATCGGAGAGCCCGAGGGACTCTGTCCATGTGATGAGGAGTGATGTAGCTTTAAAATCTGAAGAAAAGGAATTTTAATATAAAGTTGTCAAGAATGTCGTAAAATATAAAAATATTAATTTGATTTTGTGTAAATATGGTCATAAAATAGAAATTTAATATATGAAGTTTAAAATTATTTAAAAGATCCTGTGTGTTGCAGAAAGAATTTATAGGCATAAAATTATGGAGGTGGGATAAAAGTTGTGAACTAAAATATTTAGTTAAATATTTAAATTCTTAATGCATATGAATATATTCATAACATAAATGACAGGCACAACAAAATACAATTACATTTGTAACTAAACGGAATAAAACTTAAGTTAAGATCTAAACCTGCAAATGCTTTGTTTCTATTTTAGGTTTGGAAATTGATTAAAAAAAAACCGATAAAGAATTATTTTTCAAATATATTATTAATATCATTTATATATCATTTTTATTGGTTTCACTTCTTTTATTGATTTTTCTTTTTGTTTTGTTTTTCTTTCATTTTATTGCTTTTATTATTATTATTAATTTTATTATTATTATTATTATTATTATTATTATTATTATTATTATTATTATTATTATTATTATTATTATTATTATTATTACTATTATTAATATTATTACTATTATTATTATTATTATTCAGATAAAAATTTATTTGTAATTTAATATTTTTATTCACATTCTATTATTATTATTATTATTATTATTATTATTATTATTATTATTATTATTATTATTATATTATCATTATTATTTTTATTATTATTATTATATTATATATTATTATTATTATTATTATTATTATTATTATTATTATTATTATTATTATTATTATTATTATTTATCGGATAAATGATATGAAGATTAATAAAAAGGGAAAAAATGTTAACATATTAACTATAAAAGACAACTTAAAGTTAGTTAATCTTTCAGGTTTCTTTGTCAAAATATTTCGTTTTGGAATCTTTTTGGGATTTTCAACATTTTATTTTCTTTCCAATTTTTTATTCTTTTATATTTATTTTAACCCTGAAGACGAGAACTAGGTTTCTCGAAACGTCGTTAGGAAAAACCTATCTTTCCAATTCTCTATATATATATATATATATATATATATATATATATATATATATATATATATATATATATATATATATATATATATATATATATATATATATATATATATATATATATATATATAATATATATATATATATATATATATATATATATATATATATATATATATATATATATATATATATATATATATATATATATATATATCATTGAAAAATTCAGTTATAATAATGGAGAACATTTGAGCCCGAGAACGCAAGGCTCTCATTCAGATCCAATAGATGTAACAGACGAGAAAAAAGAGTTCCCAATGTTCTTGGGCTGAGCCCCAAGTCCATTTTCATATTTTAGTGGTTACTCATGCTTTACCAACAAATAAGCATAATATTTAAGTTTTTTAAATAAAATATATATTATATATATATATATATATATATATATATATATATATATATATATATATATATATATATATATATATATATATATATATATATATATATATATATATATATATATATATATACCGTTTTTCATTTAATTTATTTTAGTTATTATTGTTAATTTATAAACATGGTTTTAAATCATTTTGAGATCTGTAAATGTGAAAACTTGTCTTTGGATTCAAAGAAGTCTGACTCTATTATCACCTTCGTACTTTTCAAGTAAATTTTTAATTATTTATATAAATGCAAATATTTATTTTTTTATTCTAACCAACCAAGAATCAAAACTGTCTTGATTTTCGCGCCATTCAAATTAATTCGAGAATATATTATTTCAGTTGTCATGGTAAACTTTCACGTTTAAGGACAAACTATTTTGTAAAAATGAATATCACTATCTTTATCAATTTGACATTCTCTTTTGTAAGTTTTTCTACTTTTATAATGTAAAATAAATTAAATGATTATTGAATACTCTTAACATAACTAATATATCTACGTCAATACTTAAGGTTTTTAGTGAAAAAGAAAATCTTTTTTAATTTGAAACTTAAAAATAGTTCTGTTATGAAATATCAAAAAAGATTGTAACTATTTACTGTTTAATATTTCTAATACTGTTCGAGTTCGTATTTTAAAATGTTAGGTTAAATTAATCTTCATGCATTGAGATTAAGCATGAAGAAGCACGGCATATTTTATTTTACCAGTTTCCACTCTTTTGTAACCATTATCAGATGGAGAGTAGAAATGCCAAACATGTAAGAACTAAAAATTAAATTTTGAGGAAACCATCTAAAGCATAGTAATTTTAGTAGTATTTTATAATGAGAGTGGATAGAACAGGATTTGCACGTTTAGCTTATTCTTTGAGGAAATTTTGGAATCATGAATTCATGTTGTTTGAGAATGACGAGCAATTTTGATGTGACAGAGCTAAAATATGTTTTATGAACTCTTTAAAAGGTTAGATAGTAAGAGATATGTAAATAGTCTCTTTGTTTGGAGAAGTAGTTTGGGATTTTCACTTGATGCTCTCGGAGAAAATGGTAAAGAGTCATTATTCAATGAAAAAGAAGTAAACTATGACCGATTTATTCGTGTCCTGGATCACAGTAGTCGGTAGTTCCAATAAACTACTAGAAGAAACAAGACATAATTCAAAATTTAGAGGCTCGTCAGAAAAAGGAGAGAGAGAAAATTTAAAGGTATAAAAGGATTTGACATTAAGAAAACTTATCTGTAATATGATCAGTTGATCAAAGTTGTTATGGATACAAAATTTAAATTCAGTTTCTTCAGGTCAACCATTAGTATTAGAGCATTCCATTATTGGTGATAAATATTTATATCATTCAAAATAAAAATCTTGAGAAGAGGAAGCAAAGAGAATGTTTCAATTAAATTTCACATAAACAAAGAGCAATATTTGTTGAACACTGTCAAAAGATTCGAAGCTATAAAGTGAAAAGTTTAGAGAATCGAATTGGTTGATATGATCGCTAAATTATTTCATTTTTTCTTATTTAAACGTTATTTTAATATGAAAGAGTTTGTATAATAGCACAATTACTGTATTTGAAGTGAGTTTGAAAACTAATTAACAAAAACAGAGTTCAATGTAGATTTGCTGTTAAAACACTTAAAAGTGCAAATTTTGATTGAGAATTGTAAGTTTGCATTAGTAGAAGTGAGTTTATTTTCCTGTGAATAGAAAAATAAGAGGCATTGAACAAATTTTATGGTATAAAGAGAAAATAGACAAAGATAACGTGATATTTACTCTATAAAGGGCAAAACCACTCTCAAAGACAGCCAAAACAAAAACCCAGGCAGGTAAAGTGGAATCATTGTAATTTCTATAACGATTGAATGGTTTCTAAGAAAAGTGCAGAAGGTATGAAAATCAATAAGACGGACGCTGTATATGTTGATATTTGGAAGGATGGTGCATAGGGATAGGAGAATGTGATTGCTAGTTTATGTCGAAGGGTTCCTTGTATGTTTATACAGATGTAAAACTGACGAACAGCTTGTACTAAAGATAGCAGTATTTGAAAGTGTAGTAGTCATAGGTAATGGTAAAAAAGGAATCTTCCAGACTTTACCAATAGTTTACATGAAAAATAGAATAACTAGAAGTTCTTAAATCTTATAAGAATAGTTCGACCAGCTTGTGGCTCCGAAATGTCAAAACCTTTTCTATCCTAAAGCTTAATTTAGCCCTGTGGAAGACCTAAGGATACAGAAATGAGGTGGTCAAAGGAACACTGGGGTGAAAAAGCTTAAATAGTATATGAAAAGAACTGAAAGTTAAGGAAAGGTCTAGATGATCAGAGTTATGAGAATGGATTTGCTCTAGCTGCTGAAAGCAAATGCATAGAGAATTGATGAGAGAGTTCACCAATTCCATTTTGAGAACTAGAAGAAAACCATCCGTGGCAGCAGTGAAAATTGAATTTACCCTGAATGATGATTTCGGAGAACAGAGAAGACTTGAGAATGTGCACTCTTTTGAAGTTTTGGAAATAATTTAGGGTGAATAGTATAATGAGGAAATAAGTAAACAAAATGATGAATTTAGTTGTAGATTTATATAAGATAAAAAATTCGACCGACTCAAAATTGTTTACTCGAGATCAGACAACATCGTTGCGCACATGCACACAGCATCTAAATTTCGTTAGATTATTAAAAGTAGAACCAGTATGAGGAAGAGTGTACAGATTTCTCTTTTACAGAACGCGAGTTCAATAGAAAGTGAGGTGATATTTATCAAAGTGGAAATTATAAATAAAAAGAAGAGAAAATTGTAGAAAGACCATGCATCAAAGGAAACCAGCAGCTTTATTGTGGGACTGCTTCTCTGTCTAGGGCCACTAAAATCAAAGCGATTATGGAGGAGGATTGAGTTAGGGGAAATTTATCCTATTATAAAAATATAATTTGCGAATGTGAAGTAGAAGGTGGTGAAATATGCAAGAGGAAGGCTGAGTGTCTGCTAAAGAGTTGACCTGAAGAATTTACTTGTAAAATAAAGCCAGCAGTTCGAATTAATGAGAACTGGAGTTTTGAAAAGACGAAAATGAAAATCAACATAATTAATAAAAACTTTGAGTGAAACCATCTCCGATATTTGATGCAACTCCATACAAGGACATTCGACAACCCTATAAAAGCAAACATCTGAAGTGGTGTTAATGAAAGAGAAATTTCGAGACGAAAAGAGTGACGAAGGAAAGAGTCATCGACTGAAGCATGGATAGGTGATGAGTTAACAGTTCAGAAATCATTAATGGGAAGAGAGTAGAGAATAGAACAAAACCATGTGGAACATTACTGTTGATAGATTTAAAGGATATAAGGTGTCCATCTACAAATGCTGCTATAGAGTGATCAGAAAGGAAAGCAGAACATAAATGTTGCAAAGAAAGAATGGATACCGAAAGAGTGTTTAAAATCAAAGATTTGTTCTAGACTATCGAAAACCTTCAAGATTTCTGGTATCTTAGCAAAAGATTTACCAAAATGTCGAGGAGCAGAGGACAAATAATCAGTGAAAAGGAAAAGATAACCAGTTGAATGCTATACCGGCGATTCGAAATTAGATTAGATTATTTAAAATTTTTTCATGTCTTTGTTTAGCATTGATTCATAACGTTTGAAAAAAACAGGTTAAAACAGCAAAAAGATCAAGTTAAAATTTGAGAGATTTGCATTTTCCTGCACAGATTAAATAGTAGTATGCTTCTCAAGACAAGAAGGAAAGATCGAATTAGATAGGAAAAAATGAAGTTTCCCAAAGTCGGGGGAAAACTCAGAAGCTCAAGTTTAAAAATCTCAGAAAGGATTTTGTCAGGGCTATACCCTTTCTTAATATTAAGCTTAGAGAAAACAAAAATAATTTGTGTAGAGAGAATTTCAATGAAAGGCATGAAAGAGTTGGAGGGAATATGGAAAGAGGAATTGCACTGAAATAATACAAAGTGGAATTTAAGGATGAGGAATGAGTGAAGAGTTCTGCTTTAGCAGAAGGTAACACAACAGTTGTGTATTCGTGAGAAACAAAAAAGCCATGAAGAAGCAAAGCTAGAATTGATAGTAGTATAGCCAGAAAGATCATTGTATCTTCTACATAGGAAAGAATTTTTTTATTACGAATAATAGAGTTTTGCACAATTATGGAAGGAAATACAAGTTATACGAGTTTCTGGAATTTTAAAAAAAAAAGACTATAATTCCTGAAAAAAACCTGAAAAAGCAGATCTTAACCAGGATTTACGAGTTTCAGCTGAAAGAAAAGAAAATAGAAAGTTTAACTCTATTATAGAATAAATCATCTCTGTTACATGTTTTGCTCACTCTAGAGGCCTCTTTTCCTGAAGCAGTAATTATTTCAGGGTATATCAAAGAAGTTCGATCACAAATCGAATCAGTTGGCAGCACCAATATAGCTTGCAAATTTCCTCGCTAAAGAATATGGCGTTCCAAAGAAGAGATAGAACTTTATACAAATATGAGAAGATGGTTAGATGAACCCAGAGGCTGAAAAAGTCAGAAGGTTTGGAAGCAAAGTTCTGCACCAGCCACCGGTTGAATTAAGCGAATAAGAAGAAGAGAGAATGAGCTCTAATTTGGAGTTAAGTTAGTAGTTATGGGTATTTATAATAGTCAGTAGAGTCAGGAGACAAATAAAAAGAACCAAAGAACTTTTAGTCGCAGTTTCGAAGAAATAAGGTAGAAATTTCGGGAGACTTCTAATTACTAATATGAGAGCAAAGTTTTTAGTTTTGTTGTTTCTCAGTTCATTTTAAAAATATTTATTTTGTAAATCTGAATATATATATATATATATATATATATATATATATATATATATATATATATATATATATATATATATATATATATATATATATATATATATATATATATATATATAAAATGAGCGTATGCCTTAACACCATTGTTGAAATCAGAATAATATCTGAAGCTTTTGTAAATTGTTAGTCTTAGTGGCCATATAAAATACACAAAGTAATTATATGATGATAAGCTGAGCAAGATGCTCATTCACTACTGATGACAATGTTCTGTCAAACTATATGTATGCATAACTTTATATTATTAGCCAGCTTGAATTCGATAAAAAAGAATTTGAACTGTAAACCAATAAAAAGGTTCTGGGTGTTAGCGATATTTATTATCGTCTAGCGTTGTGCAATAATCCAAATGTGAAGAGAGCTGCTTTCTGTTTAAATGAAAATTAGCTTTATTACATTTAATGCTAGAAAAAAGGACTTTAAGGTTCGTGCAAATATGTAAATGCTTTTTCAAGTAGTTTCCTAATGACCAAAATAATTTATACCCAAAAAAGTACATAACATTTTATAAATCCCAAAATGTTTTACCATATATATATATATATATATATATATATATATATATATATATATATATATATATATATATATATATATATATATATATATATATATATATATATATATATATATAATGTGGAGAGAATGAGCAATGTACGAACAGTGGGTTACGCATTACTCTTAGGATTCAAGATAATCTACAGACTGAAGCAATCCACTTTCGTAGATAAGAATTACAGCCATTTGCTGGAACGAACATAAAATTATTGTTGGAGGTATTTTGTATTGAATATAAACAGTTTGCAGCAAGATATAATTTAGTAAATGCCTTTCTATCCAACATATAAAACCCATTCTTTGAACCAAAAAGCACAACTTCTCAAAGATTCAATTAACGGAAAGTCTGATTGCACGAGGGTTCGAAACCATTCCCTTTTGTGAATTTGATGGTGGACAGTCTGAACTTGAAAGAGAATTTACTTTTTAAAGCGAGAATTCTGTAGACTAAAGCTATTTGATTAGTAAAAATCAATCCAACATTATTTTCTCAGTGACCTCAGAAACTTCCAACGTATCAATCGTTGCTTAAAGATCCACGAAAATCGCAGACACACCTTAATCTTAATCAAGTTGGAGTTGAGCTAATATATATATATATATATATATATATATATATATATATATATATATATATATATATATATATATATATATATATATATGCTAAACGTTTAAAAAAATATTTTTTCTTTAGAATCAAGTAATTGAATGACTAATAACGACTGAGTTATAGACTGAAGCAATTAGACATTGGATATGTCAGAGGTCTTTTGATCCAACATCTACCATTTGTTGATAGGTTCATTACTTTTAAAAGTGAAAAGAACAATTTAGAGTCAGCAGGCAAGGGAATGAGCTGACAGTAGGTATATGATCACTAGTGAAAAGCATAAAGGAAAGATGGGAATGGAAAAGGACCCTTAGGAACACTTCAATTGAAATCCTTAAGTGATAAACGATGACTTCTTTTAGAGCTGCTACAGAGCTGTAGGAAAGAAACTCAAAGAAAAATGTGTAGATGAAGAACGACAGGACATAATTTTAAGCGCAGTGAACATTCTCACTTCATTACACTATACAACAAGAGAGGGAAGTCTAATATATATATATATATATATATATATATATATATATATATATATATATATATATATATATATATATATATATATATATATATATATATATATATATATATATATATATATATATATATATATATATATATATTAAACCTTGTAAACTTTTCACTCATGATACACACACATTGCACACATATACATAATTTATTGAATTAAATGTCATGTAAATTCTCTTTCTTGAGTCAAAAGATTATAATTACTATTGTTAATTTTTAATTTGTACTTTTCATATAAAAGGAAAAGAGAGTAATTATTTGGTTTATAATTAATCACCGAAATCTTTTTGTTTTCAAGAATATATATATATATATATATATATATATATATATATATATATATATATATATATATATATATATATATATATATATATATATATATATATATATATATATATATATATCTTTTTATACTGTTGTACAATTTTCTTAAACTATAGGCTGTGATAATACGAAAAGTGCTCCAGAGAATCGCCTCCTAATATTCTTAAAATATTTCATCGAAATTTTAAGGAAAGTTTATAAGTAAACAGCTTATTCTTCTATGTAAATGATGTTAGAAGTAAATAAGTTCAATACTTTGCCTTTCAATTCAACCTTTAATAATTCTTTCACATGGTACTACAATATAAATTTTAATTTTCCTTAAATAACCAATAATTTTATGGTTCTTTATATATATATATATATATATATATATATATATATATATATATATATATATATATATATATATATATATATATATATATATATATATATATATATATATATATATATATATATATATATATATATATATATATATATATATATATATATATAATGTGTGGTTACGAGAAATAAGTTGTTAAGCATAAAATCGCAACTTTTCAGGGTAAACTTTTTTACTTTTGAACTATTCTTGTAAATCCAGTTTTTGAAAAAAATAAATTTGGTTGACATCAATGTGACTCAAATGAGCTTCTAAATTTAATGATTTGAAGAATATTCAACTTGCTGAAACCCTTTTACGATTTTTCTATAGTTACCTGATTGTTCACTAAAACTTACCATATTATTCATCATACTTACCTAATTATGGTATAATATTTAATCACTTACCTAATTATTCACCATACTTTTCATAACACAAAAAGTATTTTCTTCGTTATTTTTTGGGAGTTAATTTTATCTATTAGGATCTTGTATTTACTTAAATGATAGTTAGATATTAGAGAAATGAAACTTTAAAAAAAAAGTAATAATAATTTATAAAAAAATCAATGAGAAAACTTTTTATTACAAATTTTTTCTGAAAACTATAAATTTATTGAATACAATGAAAAATTATTAATGAATATAAAATCATTTTTGAAAACAAATAAGTCAATTCTGAATACAATGCAAAAATGAACATTATTTTGAATACAAAAATTCAAAATTAGGAATTCCATTTACCTTGTTTTTCCGTGAATGATGCCCCTCTAAAGTTGAGCAAGTTGATTTAACAGAGAACAGCCATTTTACATGGAATAGTCTGTCACAGTGAATAAATGGTTAAATACAGTTGTCCAAACAGATACTTTGAAAAAACCTATGGCAATCCGACTTGTCTCTTTTTTTTCCGTAATTGATGCCTCTCTGAAGTATAGTAAGTTTATTTAGCGAAAAACACGCACTATTTTACGAGACACCAAGAAATCCACATCTTTATAACTCGGAAAGTATTAGTGACCTGAGTTTCCGACTTCTACACAGTGAGCAGAGTGCTTGGGAGATGATCACAGTGCACTTAACTCATTTTGGCCATTTTTCGACTTAACTATTTCCTGTGACCACACACACACACACACACACACACACACACACACACATATATATATATATATATATATATATATATATATATATATATATATATATATATATATATATATATATATATATATATATATATATATATATATATATCACCTCTAGCGGCAAAAGCCAGAGTTCTACTAATTTCCACCAAAATTGAGAAAATACAGGTAATCCGGACTAGTTAAAGGCCAACATGTCCCGATACACAGCATTTGAAAGTATGTAAGTTAAGAGAAGTTGAGAAAACAGATAAAGAGAGGGTGCTCCAGAATTTACCACCGGAAGAGTACCTGTAAGATTGAGCATAGCTGTTAAGTCTGGTGTCAGAGAGTTGGACAGCTAAAGGATGAGGGTATATGGAAAGACGTATCCCACGAACACTTCTCAATCGAGGAGGTATGCTACGGAAGTGTTTACAAGTGCAGTGTTCATTGCAGTAGCGACAGTTTAGAGAGAGTGACACACCAGTTCGAAGGTAAGAAAAACTGGAGAGAGTTAGTGAAAGCGGAACAGTTGATAAGACGAAAAGGCCTAGACTCCACCTTTTCTAGTAGAGCTGCATTAAAGAAAACACCCCAGATGTTTGAGGCGTACTCTATACAAAGGTGAACAACACCCCTATAAAGGACAAGCAACCGGGATGGCGAGAAGAATTAACGGAGGCGCCTCAGAACACCCAACACTAGAAGCTTGTTTAGAAAGAGAAGTAACGTGATCTTTCCAAGAAAGATGACGAGAAAAAGAAACACTGAGAATATTAAAAACAGACTAGGGTCTGAGTTGTGTGCTGTCGAAGAAGATATCATTGTTGTGTGGAATACAAGAAAGATAAGAGTTTAGTTGCTCTAAGCCTACCATCCTTATGTCAATTAACTGCTGATGGGAGGGGCGTTTTTGAGATTGGAAAGAGTAATGAAGGGTCGAGTCATCAACATTGGAGTGTATAGGTAATGAAGTAATGGAGAGAATGTCATTAATGAAAAGGAGAAAAAGTGTTGGGATAACACTGACCCCTGAAAAACACCACTCTTAATAGTTTTAAAGGTTGAACGGTGGATATCTACAATATTAGCTATAGAACGGCCGAAAAGGAAATTAGGAAGAATACGGCTTCTGGTGTTAAACTCAAAAACATCTTTAGAAGAAACCAAAATATTAGGCCTAAATGATTTGGAGAGGCTTGAGGAGTAGGAATAGATCTGGAATCACTAAGGTTGAATTGAAGTCAAAATTTGAACAAAGTGTCTATCTGGAACGAAATATAAGTTGCGTGAGTTCTGGAGTTTGAAGACGATGGTAATCCCTAAAGGCAGCATCCCTGCGGCGAATATCGCGAGGACAAGCAGAGTTAAACCAAGGTTTGTTAGGTTTAGTAAAAGGGAAATAATATGGAATGTAAGCCTCCATGCCAATGAGAATCACCTTGGTTAATCGCTTTACACATTTCGGGGGATCCCTCCCATGAAAGCAGTAATCTTTCCATGAGAAATCAGAGAAGAACAACCAGAAATCAGACCAGTTATCGTCACTGAAGTGCAAGAAATAACTCCTCGTCGAAGGC
>SEYY01023184.1:0-26538 GCA_009176605.1 Armadillidium nasatum | reverse complement strand
GATAATTTATCAGGGAAAGTAAAGATCAAATGCAAATTGCACAATGTATAGATGGAAAAACGTAAGGACATAAGTGATTCTACGTAAGGAATTATGATAGTGCTTTGGAGAGCATTAATAGTTGGCTGAGGCGGATTATCTATTTTACCTACTTGATGACATTTTTTTCTTTTCCTTTAACTCAGTATTGTCTGAAGAGGGAAGCGAGTCACAGTCTTCCGTAACGTGACAGTTGTTTTATCCTTCTACTTTTGGTATGTCTTTTTTACTTCAACTGTTATTCCTGTTGTATCTTTTATTATTTTATAAAAAGTGGTTTTATATATATATATATATATATATATATATATATATATTATATATATATATATATATATATATATATATATATATATATATATATATATATATATATATATATATATATATATATATATATATATATATATATATATTATTTTTTTTTTTTTTTTTTTTTTTGAAAGTAATAAGCAATTATCGAGATTGATCATTACTGTGTAAACATAAAATAACCTATTAATTGCAGAGTAGAAAGATAATAAACGTATATGGAACAATATAATCGTATAATTTCTAATAATAATAGTAAATAATAATTATATACTTCAAATATTATGATATTTTCATTGATGTCTCCATAGAGATTCGTTTCATATTTTTATCGATATTTAGGTGCTATTGAAATTTTTTTTTACTTCACCGTTAATTAGCGTTTCAAAAAGGTTCATTTTAACATTCGTCTTGTTCAAAGTAAAGAAAAAGGATCAAATTATCAGTAAGTTTAATATGATAAAGTTTAAGGATATTTATGCTTCTTTTGAATTAGTCATTTTTTTTTGTTTTTTTTTAAATAAAGAAGATTGTTATAAAATTAATTTGAATGTTATATAACATGAAGCTCAATTTGCAATTACTTTAGTATATATATATATATATATATATATATATATATATATATATATATATATATATATATATATATATATATATATATATATATATATATATATATATATATATATATATATATATATATATATATATATATATATATTAGGGATGGAGTGAAGTATCGGTATATCGGTATCGGTATCGGTTAAAAATGACCGATACCGATACCAGATTTTTTCCATCACTTTGGCTTACATTTTTTGGAATGTTAATTTCTTTGACTGTAAAGTTTTGAATACCACGAAACATTGTTTTTCTTGATTTTCCAAATTTTCAATTAATTAATTACTAATTAATCGTTAATTACAATTTTTTGGCTTATATTCTATATCTCTGTAACTACAGTTTCGATTTTGGTCAAATTAGAACAGTTAACTCTTTCTATAACATTAGATCAACTTGTTATTCTTAATTGTTTATTTATTTAATTACTTAATTAATTAATTAAATTATGTAATTTTTTATTAATATTACCTAATATTTTGAAACGTCGTTTCCCGATAATTTTGTTTCCAGAACATTGATATGTTGCTTTCCACTAGAAGTTTATTTTTTCAAATGCACAAAATTGTTTTTGAATTTATTTTCACGCCATTTACTTCTTACCATATTTGGTTTTTTTTCTTAAATATTTTATTTTTATTTTAATCCTTAATTAATCCGTTAGTAACATATTAAGATGGTAACCAAGGTACATATATACATATATATATATATATATATATATATATATATATATATATATAATATATATATATATATATATATATATATATATATATATATATATATATATATATATATATATATATATATATATATATATATATGTGTGTGTGTGTGTATGTGTGTGTGTGTGTTTGTGTATGGGGGAATGTAGCGCCGTCCAAAGCAATGTAAGTGCCCTCCATTGGGCATAAGCCGGTGAGTGACAGTATGGTCAAGACCGTTCCGTTTCACTCCGTTGCCCTTTGGTTGGTTCCTTTTCTCGTTTCACCTTCTCAGAGGGTCTCTAGTGTACCCTCGCCTCATATTGGAGTGTCTATGCTCCCACTTCTCCTTCCCCCGACTCCCTTCTCATGTTCCAAATTTATAAGCGCTTATTCGTACATTACCTTTATGAAAAAAAAAAAAAAAATTGGTGAAACTCAAAACTGTGAGAGTGGACCCTCGGAGTTTGCAGAGAGCATTAATACTAAAGTGATACTCCCTTGTATGGAGGCGTACATTCCATATTCTTTCCCTTCTACTAGACCTAACGAACTTTGATTTAACTCTGCTTGTTCTCGTACCATTCTCCATAGGGATGATGCCTTCAGGGATTACCGTCGTCTTCAAACTCCAGGAACTCATTCAATTTATATTTCATCCCGGAATCGTGCAAAATCTATCCTCTGCAACACCAAAAACTCTTTTCTTCGTTGAAATGCAATAATCATTCTAGTTTTTCTTCACGCCCTTCCTGGCATTTTGCAAAAAATGTAAATCTAATTTTGTTTCTTCCTTTTTCTATCCTCCTAGCCGTTTTGCCTTCTTCTAAAGCTGAACTCTTCGCTCAAGACTTTTGCCTCTAATTCAGCCTTAGACTATTCCGGAGCTATTCCTCCTTCTTCAACTTCTTCCATCTCATTTATGCCTACAATTTTCTGCTCTCTCAGAGCTTAACACTAAGAAGGTATATGGTCCTGATGGTATCCCTCATGAGATTCTCAAAACTTGTGATTCTGAGCTTGTACCCTGATATGGTAAACTACTTCGTCTCTGTCTTTTTGCTTCAACATTCCCTTCTTGCTGGAAGCGTGAGTTCATTCAGCCTGTGCCGAAGAAAGGGAACCCCTCTCAAACATCCAACTGCTATCATATTCTTTAACCTTTAACATATATATATATATATATATATATATATATATATATATATATATATATATATATATATATATATATATATATATATATATATATATATATATATATATATATATATTCTTAACAGTTAAAAAGTGGTATCGGTATCGGGTATCGGTATATATCGGTAAATTTGAAAGTCTTGGTATCGGTATCGGTAAAAAATTTGGTATCGCTCCATATATAATATATATATATATATATATATATATATATATATATATATATATATATATATATATATATATATATATATATATATATATATATATATATATGGTAAAGGTGAGATTGTTTCGGAGTTTCGATTGTTAAAAAATATCGAAAATCGAAAATATCGGAGAAGCCTATCGTAAACAAGAGAGTTGCCAGGTACTATTACTAGACATACACACAATTATTATTACTTACTTTTCTAGCAGAACCTAATTCGACTTATCATAACCTGAACTACCGAAGTTGCCGTAAAAGAGGCCTAACCTACACAAAAACGTTGGCACGACTATGAAATGAAACTAGTTATAAAAAAAATATAGGCAGGAAAATATCGATTAAAATAAAATATCGACATAAAAAAATATCGATATAAAAAATATCGAAATCAAAACAATCCACCTAAGCCTATATATATATATATATATATATATATATATATATATATATATATATATATATATATATATATATATATATATATATATATATATATATATATATATATATATATATATATATATATTTAACTTTTTAAGGAAAACTAACACACTCGTTTTCCGTAATGCGTACTAATTAATTTTTTAAAAACCACTTTATGATAAAACAATAAAAATTAAAAGATTAAAAGAGACATAACAAGAAAATTAAAAAAGAAATAACAAGGTGAAGAATAAAAACACGCGTAAACGTTTCAGAGCTCAACTTCGCTCCCTGATCACTACGCTAGTAAAAAGAAAATGAAGCAATAATACAGTTCCACATTCCGATGAGAAAAAAAAAAAAAACTACAAAATGACGTCACAGAAATCTGGCAACTAGCAAATGATGAAAAATTAGTTTTTAAAAATTAACTTCAAAAAATCCTGATGAAATGTTAAAATTGTTTGAAGTTTTAATGAAAAACGATTCTATTAATCTATTTAAATTCTTTGACTTGGAATTGAAAACAAATCTGGCACCCGTCCAATCTATCAAATGTTGCTGAGTAATATGTAAAAAAAATTGCATTGCTTTGATTACCTCTTCTGATTTCGGCTTTATGCTGTTCGAGACGAAAATGCAGGGTTTTTATAGTTTCCCCAAAGTAAGAGTTTTGGCAGGTGATACAGGGGACTTTATACACCCCGCCACTTCTTTCTGTATGGGTGGTGTTATTGAAGATTAACATGTTGCAAATTTTGTCTGGGAAACTAAAAACAATATGTAAATTGTAAATAGAAGCTATGAAATAACGAAGAGAGAGAAGAGGCTCAGCATAGGGAATCACAATTGCATTTTGCGGATGGGTATAAGGAGTCATATTTGGGCCGCTATAGAATCGAGACTTGGCTCTATGGTATTGTTTAGAGATAAAAAATTGGGTATAACCTAGAGACAAAAACTGATGAAAAATTAAGGGTAAAACCTACATAAACCGGGTGTCCCTCTCAGACCTATAATTGCATGTAAAAATGACAACTTTGTTAAACTCAATAAATGGCTTACAGGTTTTTTGTCACCACTATTGGGCCTTCACAATTTCACCCTTCGGCATGTTAATAGAATCTACCAGATTGTTCATCTGTGTAAGAAAGTATTGTATGGGGAAATCATGCTGAACTTCCACCAAAATATCATCCACATAACGATACCAAGAATTAATCAAAGGATACAAAGGCAAGGTGTTCACCAATTGAGTTTCAAAAAATTCCATAAAAAGATTAGCAATCACCGGGCTGAGGCTGTTGCCCATACCGGTACCAAAGATTTGTCTATAAAACTTATTATTAAAAGAAACATTAAATTTCTATTATTTACGAACTTATCAATTGCAATTGATAAATTCGTTAAACTAATAGAAATTTGTAGGAGACAAAATGTTTTTACTTTTAATAATAAGTTTTATAGATAAATCTTTGGTACCGGTATGGGCATCAGCCTCAGCCCGGTGATTGCTAATCTTTTAATGGAATTTTTTTGAAACTCAATTGGTGAACACCTTGCCTTTGTATCCTTTGATTAATTCTTTTTATCGTTATGTGGATGATATTTTGGTGGTAGTTCAGCATGATTTCCCCATACAATATTTTCTTATACAGATGAACAATCTGGTAGATTCTATAAAATTTACATCCGAAGTGAGAATTGTGAACCCAATACCGTTTTTGGATTTTTTTATAATACGAAAAGATGAACAACTGTCCTTTAAAATTTTTGCAAACCCACAGCTTGTAACCAGCTCCTAAGCATTTTCCAACCATTATTACATTAAACAAAATATAATATTCAATTCCTTTTTACGCACAGTTAACCTTGTTGATCCCATATTTCTAGATGCTGAAGTTTCCTTAATTTTTCATCAGTTTTTGTCTCTAGGTTATACCCAATTTTTTATCTCTAAACAATACCATAGAGCCAAGTCTCGATTCTATAGCGGCCCAAATATGACTCCTTATACCCATCCGCAAAATGCAATTGTGATTCCCTATGCTGAGCCTCTTCTCTCTCTTCGTTATTTCATAGCTTCTATTTACAATTTACATATTGTTTTTAGTTTTCCAGACAAAATTTGCAACATGTTAATCTTCAATAACACCACCCATACAGAAAGAAGTGGCGGGGTGTATAAAGTCCCCTGTATCACCTGCCAAAACTCTTACTTTGGGGAAACTATAAAAACCCTGCATTTTCGTCTCGAACAGCATAAAGCCGAAATCAGAAGAGGTAATCAAAGCAATGCAATTTTTTTTTACATATTACTCAACAACATTTGATAGATTGGACGGGTGCCAGATTTGTTTTCAATTCCAAGTCAAAGAATTTAAATAGATTAATAGAATCGTTTTTCATTAAAACTTCAAACAATTTTAACATTTCATCAGGATTTTTTGAAGTAACATAATTTTTTGAAGTTAATTTTTAAAAACTAATTTTTCATCATTTGCTAGTTGCCAGATTTCTGTGACGTCATTTTGTAGTTTTTTTTTTCTCATCGGAATGTGGAACTGTATTATTGCTTCATTTTCTTTTTACTAGCGTAGTGATCAGGGAGCGAAGTTGAGCTCTGAAACGTTTACGCGTGTTATGTCTCTTTTAATCTTTTAATTTTTTTTGTTTTATCATAAAGTGGTTTTTAAAAAATTAATTAATTAATATATATAATAATATATATATATATATATATATATATATATATATATATATATATATATATATATATATATATATATATATATATATATATATATATATATTAGTGATGGATCGGATGTCATATTCTCTCATTTGCGGATGCAGATGTTGAACTTTCGAAAGTGCGGATGCGGATGTTAATTTTGATAAGGATGCGAATGCGTATGCCATCATATATATATATATATATATATATATATATATATATATATATATATATATATATATATATATATATATATATATATATATATATATATATATATATATATATATATATATATATATATTTAAAGGAGAGGTGCTGGGTCCAATATAGTTTATGAGCTTTGAAAGGTATGGTTTCATTGACTGAATTAGATTAGTACAAATCTGTTACTCTCTGTTTACTGATGAGAAATACTGTTTAAGAAGGTATAATTAATTTAAATTCTGAAAAGGTTCACATGGGAGATTTTAGCATTTTATTTGACGGCTTATGTAAAACAAACTGGGTGAATTGCAATATCTATAATTTATTTTGAAGCAAATTTCAATTTCTTGGAAAATGACATGCTCTTATTGCATTACTAAGACTTCAAGACCCTGTTTTTAAGCGAATTTCAGTCTATATGTTTTCCTAGCTAAAATAGACAAAGAAAGTAATTAGATTGGAAAAAATAGACTTCTAGAATGACTGCCTTAAGCTCCTCCCTTCTTGTAATAGACGTATGAACTATTTCAGAATTAATTTCAATTGCGAAAATTCTATCTGCATCATTTGCCTCCTTATCATTGACTGGATTTTCTAAATACCTGGATAGGTAGTAGGGTAACACGTTTTCAGATCCTTTTATATGCTCTAACTCTACGTCAAATTCGGAGATAAAGGCTAAATATCGTTTTTCACGCTTGTTCAACGCTGGCGAGTCTATTCTTTTCTGAATGCTTGCTTGACCGACAAGCTATCTGTCAGTATCTTCACCTTTCTTCCTAGCATGAGGTGTGAGAATTTATTCAATGTCTTTTTTATTGCAGGGAGTTCTTTGCTAAAAGCTGTATAAGACCTCTCACGCGGTTTTAAAACCGAGCAATAAAATCCCAAAGGTTTTCTCTTTTCATTATTTAGGAAAATGGCACCTGCAGTAGCCACATCGCTTGCATCGGTGTACATTAGAGGAGTATCTCCTTTAGGGTACCCTAGCTCAACTCATCTTGCAACGCTGACTTCTCTCCTTCAAATGCTAACTCTGAATAGCGCTTCCACCTTATTTTTCTAGAACTGAAATGTTTCCCTATCAATTCCCACGTCAATGGTTCTAGAATATGTGCCAAATTCGGAATGCAAGAACGGAAAAAGTTTAGCGACCATAGAAATGATCTGAGTTGCTTAATGGTCTTGGGTTTTGAAATTCTCTTAATAACCTTAACTCTCTCTGTATTCGGTTTCATGCCGCCACTGGAAATGTTGTATCCTAGGAAGGTTACCTGTTTTTCACCAATCATGCTCTTTGGTCCATTTAAATAAATTTTGCAGTAAGAAAATCGTTCCAACACTTTTTACAATATTTGTTTATGCTCTTCTTCCCATTCTGTAGCAATTAGTATGTCATCTATAAACAAACATCTATGGAAGGTCAGCCAGCAATATGTGCATAAATGTGAGAAATGCACCCGCTGAATTGCAATGCCCCTCGACAATTGTGTTGTAGCTAAAACTACCAAAAGGAGTATTTATTGTAAAGTACTTCTTACTGTCTTCATCCAATGGAAGTTTATAAAAGCTTTTGTTAAGTCTAGCTTTGTAAAAATTTTGCATTTTGGAATTATATTGGCTATATCTCCAATGTTTGGGACTGCGTAGCAATCTCTAATTGATATTGCATTTAGTTGCCTCAGGTCTGCAACTACCCTCACCTCTGTCTCGTCCTTTTTTAAGACATTTATGGGGAAACCCCACTCGCTGTTGCTCCTACTTATTGCTCCTGTTTCAAGCAGTTTTTGAAGCTCCGCTTTTGTTTTATTATATGGACTAGCAGGGAGCTATTTAATATTGATGGGTTCCCTTTTTACCTTAATTTGGCATGGAAAATTCCTTTTAAGCTCTTGCCGAACCTTTCCGGTAGATGACTTCCTACGGCTGCCCGCGAGTCTTTGCCTGCAGTGACGACACTCTTTTCATTCATCTTTCTATTTTTCTACTCGCACTCCCACTGTTGCCAAACTTCGCCCATTCATTTCTTTTCACAATTTTTAATTTCGAGTTTAATTTTAGATAAGGATTTTCAAATAAATGTTTAAAAGTATTAATAAGCTGGACAAGAAAGAGAATAGGACTATTCGGCAAATGAAAAGATAGTTTGAGAATATAATCAGGAAACTTACAACCTAAAAATTTATTATTACTACGAAAGTTACCAATTAGTTTAATACTAAAATTTGTTTCGGCGTCAATTAATATGCTTTCCTTAAAATTTAATATAAAGTTGTTACTACATAAAAAAATCTAAACCTAAAATGGGTGTCGGAACATTTGCCTTTAACACTTTTACCTTATGAAAGCGCCTCATACCAATATCAATGCTTAACGTCTCTCTGCCGTACACCTCTATGGAGGTTTCATTAACAGATATCAAGTTCCCCACTATCTCACCCATTTTCTCCTTTGCACTTTCAGGGATTATGCTTAATACAAGATACAGCACACCAGTCTATTACGAATAGCCTACCTGTTACCTTGTCTTCTACATTGTAAAGAGGATATCTTGCTTTATTCATTAGCTTTTCAGAGGCATTCATTTTCTTTTTCTCCATGCCCACTTTTACCTCTAAAATGGGCGTGGCAACTGCCTTTTCTGTTAAATCTTGATCTGTTATATCCTCGTCGATTATAAAATTTTTATTATTAATTACCTGTAATTCCTTTAGCATTCTTAGATTAAAATAAACAAATACGTTGTATTAGCTGTTTTTGCAATTATTATTATTTTCTTCATTATTATTATTATTATTATTATTATTATTATTATTATTATCAGTATTATAATCATTACTATCACTATTACTATTATTATTATTATAATCATTATCATTATTATATTATTATTGTCACAAATATTATCATTACCATTATTAATTTTATTATTCTTATTATTATTATGTAGTAGTAGTAGTAGTATATTCTTTAAAGGACTCGTAATTAATTAGCCTCTTTCGGTTCTCGTTTACGTTCAATTTTTCCACGTAACGTCTATTGAATGTTTGGTTTACAATTATTACATCAACGACGCCCGCAAACCTCACCGTCTGCTTCTCTTTACGTTAAAGTCTATTGGGCGTCGTCTTCACTCGTTTCCCGAATTGTCAGTTTTAGCGGTGTAGTTGGTCTCTTTCATTGGTTTATTTTCCTTCTTTAAAAGGGGTGCCATAGCACATTGTCCAAATTCACATCTATAACTTTTATATCCGTATTGTTGATAATATAAACAAAGATCTCCATCTCTTTGAGAACCTGCGTGGTTTCTGCCAGTGTTGCTATTTTTTCTCGCACTTGCTCTTCTGCTACGTCTTGTAAATTCTCCGTAGCCTCTTGGATTTTCCTTTTCATAGCGATCGCTGTACATTCTTTCGGCTATGAAATTCACGTTACTCCTTAATTTGTTTCAAAATCTCAGAGTGACACTTCATTAATTCCTCTTAAACAATGGCTGTCTTTCTTTTCTTCTTATTCACTGGATTTGGACGTCCCGCGCATTGCACCTTCTCGCAAGGAGAACGCTTCCCATTCCTTGTTCCCGTGGGGGAAAGGGTTTTGTGCTTCTTCAAGAGTGAAAAACATTCGATACATGATGAATGAGACTCGCACTATTTCTTCTATTGATGTACTCTCGATCACAGTTTGTAACGAAATTTGAATGGAGATTGGCATTTCTGATAAAAATTTCATAAATCTCATGAAAATAAAAATCTCATGAATTTCGCGTCGTTGTTCATCAGCAATGAATAATCAGAGTTTCCCAAGGCATTTCTAACTCGTTCGAAATATTCGAATGGCTCTCGTCTGGTTTTAGCCCGTGTTTGAAAACTAAGCTTACACTCTCCCTGAGACATGGTGCATATGTGGCTTCTATGTCCTGTAGCAAATCGCTGCAACAGTTCTTGCTCAAAGGTAATGTTAAATTAGCAATTAGCTTGGTGGGCAATATCGTAGATAACAATTTCACCTTCTCTTTAGGGTCGTTAACGGAATACAATTTAAATATGTTGTTTATGGTATTTACCCATTTGATGGCGTCTGTTTCGTCCAATCGGGCAAATCGCTTGAATATAATGGCCGTTGGTAGGTGGACTGCTTTCGTGGGGGAGAATTAGGGGAGTTGGGGGATTCTCTTCTTTTGTTCTTGAATCTTGAAGCTGTGTCATGGGGGGTGGGAGGTAGAATTCTCCTCCCTTTTTCTAAAAGAATCGTTGTCGCTTGGCGTTGGAGAGGAAACTTCCTCCCTATTGGTTGCATCGGAATCTTTGGGTAGGTTTCTTTTCCCATTTCCTCTAGTGGACCTTGTTTTTGGGGGAGTTTTCCTAATTACGCGGCATTTTGTAACCGATTTTTCTTGAAATTTCTCCGATATTCCAATTCTCTCTATTTTCTTGAAGTGTCTGTTGGTTTAACCTCCACCTTCCTTTTGCTCTTCTGTGGCTCAAGAAAAAAATCCCTGTTAATTCAATTTGCAATGCATTATATATATATATATATATATATATATATATATATATATATATATATATATATATATATATATATATATATATATATATATATATATATATATATATATATATATATATATATATATATATATATATATATATTTTTTTTTTTTTTTTTTTTTTTCAGGAATGTTGGTTAATTTCATACTGAAGCTGGCAACGTTATTTGTCTATGCTAACTGTGAATTATTATGGAGAAAAATATATTTAGAAGAACAATTTGCAGACCCAACTAATAATCCTGTTTTAAAAACAATGGAAACGATCAATGCAAATACCGTTTTAGCTTCAAAAGTTCGATGTGAAATGTTAGGTTGGTGTTCACTTGTGTGTGAGAAAGAAAACAAATCTTTCGTTTTAAGTAATGTTCAAGCATCTCCTTTGTATACAAATAAGACGGTAGGATTGAATTGTTTTACGAATCTTAAACCTGATCTTGCTCTTGGAAAAGAGATTACAGATAGTGGTAATATTTCATTCTGAAACACCTACAAGAGTGAGTTCACACTTGGTTGATGGTCTAAACACGAGACATCATGACCAATGTTTTAGAATCCCTAGCAAATGAAAAAAGACCAAGAACGTGGATTCTCGTTGATCTTGGAAAAGAATATAATGTGAAATCAGTGGCTTGGACAGACGCTCGTTATGTAGCCGGCTCAGAAGGTTATAGAGGGGAAAATATTGAAATAAGAATCGGAAACCAAAACCAAAATGGAAATTTTTCGAGTAATGATCTGATGGACTTTTACGAAGGACCGACGAAAAATTGTGAAAGAATTGAATCGAACAAAAATGGACCTATTCGAGGAAGATTCGTTTCTATCGAAAAAAAACAAACAGGATCAGATGGAAAATAAATATTTTATGCTTTGTCATTTAGAAATATTTCCTGAGGTATAATTATTTATTTTTGATTATATTTACAGTTCCTTATATGGGTCTTCTGCCTCTCTTGCGATTGGCAATATATCTTTGAGCACACATCTATTCATTTTTAAGGAGGAAACAATTAGTTCTTTGGAATTTCATTTCAATAATAATTACAATGTGAAGTAAGTATCAGAAAAACATTTCCAATAGTATGAATAGTACTCTATTATCTGTTTTTGGAAAGGGGGACGTTATAAAATTCGAAGCGATGAAAGTAACACTGGTTCGCCCTTTCACGTTTCATTTCTCATAGGGTATTTTAAGAATTCTCTCAACTATACACTGCAGTGCCATACACTTCTATCATCCACATCTTCACATATACTCCTCAGATTTACATATACGTGACATATATCTGTCTCGGAAATATGAAGGGGCAGCATCCAAAAATGCACTTCAACCACCCTTCCCCTCAATAAAATTGGGAGCTGGTGACTCCCAGTAAAGAGTTGGTGTATCCAATTTTTCTAAGCTTGCTTGCTTGCTGGTGCAGTCTTCTTTTTACATTAATTTATACAATATTCCCAGTCTCCTTTTTTGTACATTGTTAAACAAATTTTTTTCCTTTATAAAGACTTCCTTTATCTCTTGTTTTGAACCGAAACACAGGTGTTTGAGCTTTCCGATAGCAAGCCCTTCTCTGTTCCTTTTTACTCTATATATCTATGACTTTCATCCAAAGGTGATTGTTCTGAATATCCACAGAACGATACTGTTCGTTCTCAGTGTCTCTAATTTGAAATCTTCCAAATTTTCCAGCTTCTGAATTAAGCTCTCTTGCCAATGTACGACCAAATTCATTTGTTCTATTCATTTATTTCCTAACTCTACTGACTATTTAATTTTAAATTTCTTTTCCTCTCTTTGAAATCATTTTAGGTGATTTTAAAGTTCACCACCTTTAAAGCCTTTCTCCTAGTTCTAAAGATACTTGTCTTCCATTTCTAGATCCAAATTACAAAACAATCTTGAACATATAGTACAGTTCTCGACTAGTATCCTTTATTACTTTGAAGATGAACCTAAAATTCAAGATCTTTTCTTAACTTTTAATCATTTTCCTACACTGATAAAACATTTTTCATTTTTGCGTTCCTCCAATCACCTTGTTATCTCTATATCATTTTCATATCTCTTCTCTTCACGTTTTCCGCAAGAAAAAGCATAGTTTACTTACGTTTGTGACATTTCGATGACACAACTGGACGGTACCACTACTTTGATTTCCTTTGAAAGGCTTACTTGTTTCAAAGGTTGGAGTCCCTCTGAGTGCGCCGAGCACATAACAGAGGTGATTCTCTCTGGCATGAAAGTGTACACTCCATATTCTTTCCTACACCAATAACTAACAACCTTGATTAAATCAGTTTTTTCTCGTGCTATTCACCGAAATGATGCTGCCTTCAAGAAGTACCTTCGTATACATACTCGAGAACTACATGGATGTATTTCAGTCTACAAACGTGCAAAATCTATTTTCAGTAGCACTAAGAACTCTTTGCTCCGTAGAATATGAAATGATCTTTCTGGGTCCTCTTTCTCTTCGTTCTTTCTGATTTGTGAAAATTTTCAACTTTGCCTCTTCATCCACCTTTCCTCTATATTTTTTTGGTCTTTCTCGAATTTTTAATTGTGAAAGAGAAAACATTATTGTTATCAGTACCTTAAAAACAATTCTTTCATTCCTACTGACATAAAATTTTCCACACAACTATAACATCTTAGAAAATATTACTCAGACTTTCGTCTGTCTTAGTATTCTTGGTGTTTCATTTTCTCATGATCTTTTCTTTGAAAAATCCTTATTTCTCTTTAGAATCATACTTCTAAGACACTTGGTGTTCTGACGCTTTCAGAATTTCTTCAGGCATCCTAGCTCCTTGCTTTTTATATGTGTTGTTCGTCACTGTATGAAATAAGTCTCAAACATCTTGAGTGGTTCCATTCATACAGCTCTCCTTGAAAAGGTGGAGTCCAAGGTTTTTCGTTCTATCAACACTTTTGTTCTCACTAAATATCTCCAGTTATACTATCGCTATTGAAAATGACAATCCTATTCTGAGCTCTCCAGTCTCTTACATCTCTACTGAGAAAGGATAGTGCTACTTGTCTTTCCACAATGTCTCATCCATTTTCTTTCCAACTCCAGAAGTAACTACAGTACTCAATCTTATGCGTGTTCAATTGTCAAAAAAAAAACTAAAACAAACTCACTTTAACTATTTATCTTGACTTTACTTGAACACTTTCAACATCGGTGTATTTAGAAATGAAATTCTAGAAATTCCGAAACTGTGATGGAATTTACAAACTTTCCGGCCTTTGCCTATCAAAGAAAAGGAAGAAAAAGAAAAAAAGCACACCTTATTTACTCTGAACTTAGGAAATTTTATTTTATAAAACTTGAAATACTATTTAATAAACTATAAAATACTATTAAATGCTGACTCCCAATGAAAAAGTTTCTACCAGATGATTGATACACTGACGTAAAACAAATAAAAAAAGATTTCTTACGAAAAACTGAAAACTGTAATATCTCCCTATCGATGATGCAACATAAGATGTCATCAGGATGAAATCGGAATACGACCCAAATGAGCTGACAAATCAAATTATAACCAACATGTTAACCAAATAGCTTCACTTATGTTATTCACAATTCACGATAAATTTAAGAGCCGAATGCAAACACAATTGTCTTCGATTTGGCCTAAGTAAGGGAAACAGTAAAAGGGACTTGCTTGTACAATAAAGCGGACTGTCTGTTGTTTAAAAAAAAACGCCGTCCTAGCTTCATAGTCAGAAATTAAAGCGTTTGGATAAGTCGATATATATATATATATATATATATATATATATATATATATATATATATATATATATATATATATATATATATATATATATATATATATATATATATATATCGCCTCTGGTGTGCAAACGCCAGAGGCCTAATAATCTCCGTCAGAGTTGGGAAAACATCGCAAACCACGCTATCACCTCACCTCGCTTGTTGTGCCCAGTGGAGAGTATTTTCATTGCTTCGGACGGCGCTACGTCCTACCCTATATATATATATATATATATATATATATATATATATATATATATATATATATATATATATATATATATATATATATATATATATATATATATATATATATATATATATATATTATGTAATAAATCCATACTATCAACTCCCGTGAACCGAAATTTGCTTTAAAACAATAAAAATATAAGGCGATAAATCGAAGTAAAAAACACTGAAAAACTAAAATTTTTAAATTTTTGTTACATCGTTTTATCGTCTTACGTTTTTATTGTTTTAAAGCAAATTTCGGTTCACGGGAATTGAAAGTAGGGTTTATTACGATGTAAAATATAGTATGGTGATTTTTTAAAATTTTCTTAACCATATATATATATATATATATATATATATATATATATATATATATATATATATATATATATATATATATATATATATATATATATATATATATATATATATATATATATATATATATGGGTGTGTGTATATATTGTAGTTTCAATTGTTTATCTTAACTTCCTAACTATATTTAATGGTTTCCTAAAAATATATATTTAGGTGCAAAATAAATGTTTTTATGTGACATGGTAACATATTTTAGTTTTTTAATATGGAAGATATGGTTTGAAGGCAAATCTACAGTATTTACGGTTTGATTGAGTTTTAAGTTCATATATGTAATGAGGACATACTGTAAGGATTAGTTACTTCAGCAAGCTAAATAGAGTTACCCGTCTAAAGAAAAAACAGGCTACTCTCTTGTATGAAATCTAATCTCCATCTGACAATAGTAGTTTTAGTGGCTTTAATATTTTACTAAGAAAAATCATTAGTTACAACAGAAAACGGGAAAATGGATCACAAACCTTACTTTATAACTAGAAATGTTAAAGACTTGAATTTGGTTTTTTGAAGTGGTTTCGACTTTTTCAATTCTTCATTGGAACTTGTAAAAGGTTTGGTCCTTGGATATTGATACACCATAGTGATATTGTATTAATAAGTGACAGGGTATATAGTAATAGGTATTAGCACATATTAAATTAAATAACATAGCGTGTAGTGAAAGATCGCTTTAAAAAAATATAGAATTTTTATAGTTTGCCATAAAAAAGTTTTCTCACAATTTCACGGTAACTAAAATATTTTTGCAATTTGGTTTATAAATAGAAATGTTAAAGACTTGAATTTGGCTTTTTGAAGTGTTTTCGTCTTTTTCAATTCTTCATTGGAACTTATAAAAGGTTTGGTCCTTGGGTATTGACACACCATAGTGATATTGTATTAATAAGTAACAGGGCATATAGTAATAAGGTATTAGAACATATTAAATTAAATAATATAGCACGTAGTGAAAGATCGCTTTAAAAATAAATAGAATTTTTATAGTTTGCCATAAAAAAGTTTTCTCACAATTTCACGGTAACTAAAATATTTTTGCAATTTATAAAACTATTTTAGGCACATTTTAGAAATTTACCACAATTAGTTCCAAAAAAAAAGAAAAAAATGGTTCATGAACATTTTTTTTTAAAAATATTATTTGTAGTAAAATTGTATTTTATGTTTAAACTATTGTAAAATATAATTGAATTTTACCAAATTTCTTGGAAATGTGATTAAAAATATTAATGTTAATAAATAATAATTACATAAAAATTTTTATTTTTCCTTTTTATTTTTACATTATCATTTGAATATGTTAAAACGAGTTGCTAAATACTATTTAGTAAGACAAAAATTTCCCATATATATATATATATATATATATAATATATATATTATATATATATAATATATATATATATATATATATATATATATATATATATATATATATATATATATATATATATATATATATATATATATATATATATATATATATATAATATATATAATATATATATATATATATATATATATATATATATATATATATATATAATATAATTTAAAAAATTTTAAACAAACGGTGCAATTAAAATTTAATTAAAAATATTTTTTATCAATTTTATAAAATTAATTTATATCAAAGTTGGCACAACAAAAATTAAATTATACTAATTAGTTTATTTTTTTTATTTTTTTTTATTTTTTTGATTCTTTTTTTAAAAAATAACGTCATTGTCTTCATAATATTTGGGATGAAGCCGGAGTAAAGAAAATTTTTTAACGGTAAATTATGTGTTTTGAAAAATGTAAGTTTTTTTTTTTTTGTTTCTAAGAGCGGACTTCACCAACTAGGGCATATGCCGTCCCTCCAGGCAGACAAAATACTGCCCTTCAGGCCCCCACCAGTTTAGAGCGAACGATCCGTTCGCTCCAAGAGCTGGTGAAGTTCCCTCGAAAAATGTAAGTGAATAGAGGGTCCTGAGCCGAAACCAAAGACGGATAAATTTAAATGACAGATTGGTAGCCAGGGAAAAGTTACCGATTTCTTTCTTAATACAAACCTTTCCTCACGTGATTTGCATCAATCTTTATATGGACAATGCTTATGAAGAAAGAAGGGAGACAACATTAAAAAGTTATGTCTTTGCATAATAATTAAAACAATCTTTTTTGTCACTGATTTTTTGATAAAGATGTTTTCTCTACTAATTAAATGTAAGATTCACGGAATATCTTTATGCTCTTAACATCAAGGTTCTTTGTATTAAAGTTGTACATTACCTGAAAGAAACTAAAATTAGGAAAAATAAGTGAATAAAACTTTATGACTAAAAGTACTAAATTTCAATTTAGTTCTGCTGAATAGCATCCGAGGGTAAAATCAACCGGATATGAAAATGACATATATATCAACTATATTATACGTCTGATATAATACACATATGAGGAATCAGAAACATATAGTTGAAAGTAACAAAAAGTCCGTTTTAAGAAAAATGACTTCGAAATTTGAAGTCTTTCTTAAAATTATGGGGGAAATAAAAAATTAGAACTACTAACTCAGCAGATCATTTAATTCACCTTTGTCTCTTTTCCAATAAATATTTAATGCTTGATGTGATCCTCACTGTGTTTACCTAAATTTTTAGAGCTTTGTCAGTTACACCTTTTTCTGATATCCCTAATTTGTTTCTGATCTCTACTTGTTAAACAGATTTACAATCTTATTTTTATCAAAATAATGATCAGGGAGAAACATTGGGAACCTTATATATATATTGCCACACTAGAAATTCTCACCATACAAATCTTATTCGTTATAATACACTCTATAGTAGATTATGGGTTTGGCTCGTCTCGAAAGTTACTTTCCGTAGTTTCACCAAGTTCCTACAATTCTTCACAAATGGATTTTGCTTCATCCACCGGGGTACTTATACAGTCCAGGAAACTGAAAGGTCCTCTGGATTTGTCTGAGAATTCTGCAGCTTTTATTTATTTTCAATTTTTCAGTTATCCGATCGATGGTCATATCTGCATCATCACTACTTTCCTTCTTACCAATGCTCCCAGGGTGTAACTACTCTTGGGAAAGCGTAATATCTCAAATTTCGATATATAAAAATTGTTATAAACAATTAAATAGATTTTTAATGAACTAGAAACCATTATGACAATTAACCATGAATGAAAAAGAATCGAAAGGTGTAAAAGAAACACTCTAAAGGTATAAAATAAATTTAAATATTGAATTACAAATTTTCACCTTTAGTGGAAAAAGAATTTCCTCCAAGATGGCAACTGGTTTTGGCGCGAACGCGGGGCCATTTTATTGTGTAATATCCGTATTTAATATCCCATTAATTTTATAATTAATCAATTAATGGAAATAATGATCAACTTTATAGAACAAGATGATCTATGAGATGCAGAGAACAAACTGTCCAAATTTAAAATCGATCGGGAATAGGGAAAAACAAGCCACAAATTAATAATTGATAATTATCAATTAATTAATTGTAACCTAGGAAAATTTAGAATAAAAATAGAATCTATGTAGTGCAGAGAAACTATTGTGTAAATTTGATAACGATTAGAACTCTATTTCCACAGAAATAGAGGTTTTCAGATGAAAAAAAGCGTAATTTTATAATTAGATTAATTAGGCATAATTAATCAATTAATTAAACTTAATCATTGGATCTGAAGTGCCCTGATAAGTCAAGAACAATAAAATACAACAAAAGGAACGATAAAATATGTCTAACCCCGAGAAAATTAAATTTAAGTGGATATATATAAATTTGAAGGGACCCCAGAGCATATATATATATATATATATATATATATATATATATATATATATATATATATATATATATATATATATATATATATATATATATATATATATATATATATATCTGGAATAGGGGTGTGTGACATATCAAACGAAAGGTAATAACCTCCTGAATATGGATCTGTTATTAAGAATGATGCAAATAAACTTTATGAAAAGTTATAAGCCAAAGAAGAAAGAAAAAATGAGTACGGTAAATTTTTTGTAATGCCATTTAGGAAGGCTTTTTGGTAAAATATAGATCCAATACAAGATACAACAATTAAATTTATGTAGTTATACATAAATATATATAAAAATTGAGTTTAAGTATGTTCTCGGCCACAAAGATGGGCAATAACCCCTCAAAGCTATTCATTTACATCCTTAGAGTTAAAAAAACAATGTCTGGTTGGAATTTTGGCAAGAAAATTCGCAACAGGAAGATTTTTATCGATGTGGGAGATATAATTTTTATAACGCACCGCTACATTTCTAATCTAGTTACCAACGTTGTTAGAGCTTAAGTCTAAGCGCACTACCATCTTAAAAAGTAGCAACAACATTTTTAGTGTTGCTATTCAAAAAAGGGTATCTAGCTTTAGGGCGTATTTTAAAAAACCATAGTTTTATCTACTAAGAAGCAAAATGTAAAAACCATAAATAGTTTTATCTTCAAAAGCAAAATGTAAGGATTTTCTAATAATATATATATATATATATATATATATATATATATATATATATATATATATATATATATATATATATATATATATATATATATATATATATATATATATATATATATGAGCGTCATCAAGGGGGCAGCTCTTCTCCCTAGAAGCTATATATGTATTACTTTTAGTGAGGGTTTATAAAGAGTTTTCCTTATTGTAAACCTAACCTTACTTGGCTTGCTTAAAATAACGAAATAAATACTTTACTTGATCTAACTAGATTTGACTTAGCTTGCTTCTATAATATATCATTTTAATAATAATACTGACGATCTGGAAGGGTGAATAATCTTAATATTTGGTTATTTCATATAGTAATACAAGAATTGATCTTCATTAATATAATTTATTATAGAACTGTTAGAGTTTAGAATTCCTAATATATATTAATCAAATCTTCAACAAAATTTTATAGCTTTAATCTAATGCAATTTGAGGTTATAGGCAAAAGAGAAAACAGAAAAGACAATTCCTTTTAATTTTCAACATTTAAATTTTTTACATTATAAGAACAATATTCCTCATATAAATTATAAAAAAAGAAAATTTAAACTTTTATGCATAATCATTAATATAAATAATACATACTTGATATATATATATATATATATATATATATATATATATATATATATATATATATATATATATATATATATATATATATATATATATATATATATATATATATATATATATATATATATATATTATATATATATATATATATATATATATATATATTTATATATATATTGCTATTTTCTTTCTATAATATATATATTGTTTTCTTATATATAAAAATTTAAATGGTTGAAAATTAAAAGGAAGTCTTTTCTGTTTTCTCTTTTGTCTATAATCAAATGCATTAGATTAGCTCAATAAAATTTTGTTGAAGTTTATGAATATATATTAGGAATTTAAATCTAACAGTTCTATATTGGATAAATTATATAATGAAGATAGATTCTTGTATTACCCTATATGAAATCTTGAACCAAATATTAAGAAGTTATATTTCTATAATATAAATACTTTAAAGTTTTTAATAAGAAGAACTATATATTGTTATATATTATGGATATATGAAAATAAAAAAAAAAAAAAAAAACTTTTATTATTTTAAAAAAAAAAAAATAAAAAATCATATTTTTATAAAAAAATCAATTGATAATAATGATTAAATCAAATTTAATATGAATGAATTATGAATTTGCATGAACTATAGATATATATATATATATATATATATATATATATATATATATATATATATATATATATATATATATATATATATATATATATATATATATATATATATATATATATATATATATGACTAGAGTGTACTTTAGCATGTATACATATTTAAAAAAACTACTAAACGTACGTTAAAAAGGATTATATTTTTGGAATCGTTGAAGAATTTTGATAAGGAAAAATTGGGAATTAAAAAAAAAAAAAAACATTAATTTTAATAACTACGTATTTTATAGTTTAATACGCAAGACGACGACATCGTGCGTCTGGCAGCGTCTTTTTATGAGTCAAATTCAGAGAATTTTTAGTAGGGAAAATTGGGCGCTTGGTAGAAAATTGTGAAAAAAATGTTAAATATATATATATATATATATATATATATATATATATATATATATATATATATATATATATATATATATATATATATAAATATTTGGTGTAATATGGCAGTAGGCTACGATCCTACGGCAACATACCAGCTATCGGTTAGGCCACAATCCAACGGCAATCTTCGGTCGTCAGGTTAAATAAGTCTGACTAGATTTGTTAGAAAAGTAAATAATAATAATAATAATAATAATAATAATAATAATAATAATAATAATAATAATAATAATAATAATAATAATGCCAGAGTTTCCATTCTATCCATAAATTATCGTACACAGGCAAATTTTTTTTTTATTAATTTTAAATCTTTTATAATTTTCTTACTGAAAATTAACCCATGCAGGATTTCAAAAATGTTATCCTTTTTTACGTACGTTTAGTAGTTTTTTAAATATGTATACATGCTAAAGTACACTCTGTATATATATATATATATATATATATATATATATATATATATATATATATATATATATATATATATATATATATATATATATATATATATATATATATATATATATATATATATATATATATATATATATATATATATATATATATATATATATATATATATATATATATATATATATATATATATATATATATATATAATATATATATATATATATATATATATATATATATATATATATATATATATATATATATATATATATATATATATATATATATATATATATATATATATATATATATATATATATATATATATATATATAATTAAGTATATCTACAACAGCCGATTGTAACGAAATTTTCTTACATTTCTTATTCCGATACAAGGTTTTCTCACACATTGACTAGACTCTTTTTAAGTTATAGATAAGAACTGCTTTTGTTATTCCATTCATGTTTTTTTTTTAATTATTATTTTAGATTCAAGATTTTATATTCAGCACCAGTATTCCCAATTCTGAGTTAAGTGTTTAACGTTCAAAGTAGCAAAGAAACTGCCGTGACCCCATTGTTCTTTCATTGCTCTTCACACAAACTAAATCTGGTAGTAAATGCTTCGAACACAATACCTGAAATCTGCAATACTGTGGAAACTATAAAGGACATTATTACGTTTTTTCGCGAGTCGATCTTGAGAAGAAAACTGATACCAAACATCCCAAGTCTATACCAGACAAGATGGTCTAAAAACCACAAGTGCATCAGTGTGTTTAAGGAGCACTTTCTATGAATAATGCAAGCATTAGAAAACCTTTCCAATGAAGGAAATGTCGCCATATGAAAAATCGCCTTTCAGTTGCACTCAGCGGCATGTAAGTCGTTATTCATCATGGATGTGATGTTGAGCTCAAAATACTCTGTGGTGTTAGACCTTGAATGTCGTCAAAACCTCGCAGCACATTCAATGCACTGTGAAAATGGTTAGGCACCATCGCAAGGACGAAGAGAAAATCACCGATGAAGTGTTAAAAGAAGCTAATTAAATCGCAGAGCAACTAGGAGTGGATCTGAATATTCCACGGATTGTTGGTAGGCAGCAACCATTTACAAACAAATCCCACGGAGTTCTGGTAAAGATTCATAATAATTCCGTATCTGATATTCTATAACCTCTTCTTTAGAATTACAATTTTTCACCGAAAATACACCTGCCTTTGAGTTGACATATCTACATACTTTCCACAGTTTCATTTTACAGCTTTCGCCATTTAGATGGCCTAGAAGCAGTGCTGAAACTTTGGTACAAAATTTTGAAGAACAAGAAACTGAGTAGTGAACAACTAAATGATCTTTTCGTCCCCTAAATCTTAAAGGAGATTAGACCTTTCTTTCCGGCGAAGAAAAAGGCTCTACTGATACTACTCGCTCAGCTACGCACCACCAGTACAGTAGAACGCTCTTTCAATACTCTCAGAAGGATCAAGGCTAGGTTATGAAGCACTATGGGAGAGGACAGGTTGAACTGGCTGGCTATAATGAGTGTACACAGAAAATTTGTGTTTGACAATTATGATTACTTTATTCAAAGAGAAGTTGATAAATTTGCTCTGAACCCAAAAAAATTATATTTTAACAATATCAATTATTTTCAACTTTTCCATAGTGTGAATTTTTCATCATTTCATACTGTAGTTGACATTCTATTGTAATAGTAAAACAATACTTAATTATATATTAATTATTTCCTTATCCATACAAATGTTTCTAGTTTAAAATGTCTATTTCTTTCCCTGTAAGCTCTATTAAATTTTAAGCAGCCCTCCCTATCTTGGAAGCTGGCTAGGCCCACATATATATACACATATATATATATATATATATATATATATATATATATATATATATATATATATATATATATATATATATATATATATATATATATATATATATATATATATATATATATATCCTCTCCCAGGAAGGGTTTTCACCCTGTCAGTGGAACCAGCATCTTTCCCCATCTGCTTGAAGAAGTTCTCCCAGAGCCCTCCAAAAGATCAAGTTCTTCGGCTCGCCGGTCCCCATGCCGGTCCATGAGTCCTATCCAGACTCTTCAGGTAGGGTTTTCACCCTTTCAGTAGGACCAGCATCGTTCTCAAACCAACCTCCAAACACTCTCTCCCAGGGGTCTTCAAAAGATTGCGCTTCTCCGAGCAATGGTTCCCAATGCTGGTTCTGGAGTAGTTACAAGCCGTTGACAGAGAAATCACAAGGCCGGATGGCTAGTCCTGTCGTCCTTGCATTTAGTTCTCTTCACATGATATATATATATATATATATATATATATATATATATATATATATATATATATATATATATATATATATATATATATATATATATATATATATTCTGGTACTCAAAGTCCAGAGGCCTACCGATTTCCACCAAAGTTGGAGCATTATAGAATCAGAGAACGATTAAATACAGACTTTCCCGATACACGGCGTTCAATAGTGTGCAAGTCAAAGGAAGTTAGGAAAATAGGTGAAAGTTGTGTGTTCCAAACTTTACCAGTAGAGTACATGTAACTATTTCGTCTATGTCTCCCTACTTTAACCTTCCTTCTTGCTGGAAACGTGCGTTCATTCAGCCTGTGCCGAAGAAGGGGGACCCATCTCAACCCTCTGAATACCGTCAAATTTCTTTAACCTCAGTTCTTTCAAAAGTTTTCGAATCTATCCTTTAACAGGAAGATTTGGAAACATCTCAATTCTTCTAATCTTACATACCAGTATGGCTATTGTAAGAAAGGCTCTACTGGTGATCTCCTTTCCCTTCTTTCTGACTCTTGGTCTTCCGCTCTTCGGTGAATCTTTTGCTGTCGCGCTATACATATCGAAAGCCTTCGATAGAGTCTGGCATAAAGTTTCGATTTCCAAACTTCTCTCTTTCGTAATCTATCCCTCTCTCTGTGATCTAATCTCTGATTTCCTTTCTGGTCGTTCTATAGCAGCTGTTGTAGACGGACACCGTCCATCCTATAAATATATTAAGAGTGGTGTTCCTCAAGGATCTGTCCTATCCCCAACACTTTTTCTGCTTTTCATTAATGACCTTCTATCTATTACTTCATCTCCTATCCACTCCTACGCCGATGACTCCACCATTCATTACTCTTTTCAGTTTGAAAGGCACCCCTCCCAACAACAGTTAAGAGACGCAAGGAGGGTGGCCTTGGGGCAACTAACCTCTGATTTATCTCGCATTTCAAATTGGAGCAAAGAAAACATGTTCGTTTTCAATGACTCAAAAACTCAATTCCTCCATCTCTCTACTCGACACAATCTTCCACACAACTATGATATCTTCTTCGAAAACACACAACTCAAACCTTCATCTCTCCTTAATATTCTTGCTGTTCCTTTTCCTCGTGTTCTTTCTTGGAAAGACCACATTACTTCTGTTTATAAACAAGCTTCTAAGAGGTTGGGTGTTCTGAGGTGCCTTCAGAAATTTTTCATACCACCCCAGTTGCTTGCTCTCTATAGGGGTGTTGTTCGCCCGTGTATTGAGTACGTCTTATATATCTGGGGTGGTTCCACTCATACAGCTCTTCTTCCATTCAAATTTTTTTTTTTTTTGAAGAAAAAATAAATTTGTGGTCATTCCAGTTTATCTGATGATGATGTTCTGCAATGTGCAAGAAAATTGCATTGCTAACATTACCTCTTTTTACCTCTGTTTTATGATGATCTAGCCGGAAACGCAAAGATTTCAATGTCTCACCAAAGTATGAGCGATGGCAAGATTTACAAGTGATCGTGTAAACTCCTCCAATTTTCTCGTGAGAATGTCGTATTATTTACAAGAAGGGTTTTGGATAATTTATCAGGGAAAGTAAAGATCAAATGCAAATTGCACAATGTATAGATGGAAAAACGTAAGGACATAAGTGATTCTACGTAAGGAATTATGATAGTGCTTTGGAGAGCATTAATAGTTGGCTGAGGCGGATTATCTATTTTACCTACTTGATGACATTTTTTTCTTTTCCTTTAACTCAGTATTGTCTGAAGAGGGAAGCGAGTCACAGTCTTCCGTAACGTGACAGTTGTTTTATCCTTCTACTTTTGGTATGTCTTTTTTACTTCAACTGTTATTCCTGTTGTATCTTTTATTATTTTATAAAAAGTGGTTTTAAATTTACGATATATATATATATATATATATATATATATATATATATATATATATATATATATATATATATATATATATATATAATATATATATATATATATATATATATATATATATATATATATATATATATATATATATATATATATATATATATATATATATATATATATATATATATATATATATATATATATATATATATATTATATATATTTTTTATTTTGTTTTTGAAAGTAATAAGCAATTATCGAGATTGATCATTACT
>SEYY01023183.1:32500-35000 GCA_009176605.1 Armadillidium nasatum | reverse complement strand
TTTTATTTCCGAAAAAAACATCAAAGGAATATACTTACAATAATAATTATTATAAATTACGACCAGAAACACGCACATAAATAAAGTACAGAAAAGTAGGCATATATATGTCGGAGAATAAATATTAAAGAAAATTGTTCGCATAAAAAACTTAAATTATATTTTAAAAGTACTTGTGAAAACAAATAAAGAGAACAAACGAATCAATAATAATAGTAACTGGGAGTAAATTCAATATTAATTAAAATTAAAGATTTATTAAAATTTAGTACTGAGAATCAACAATGGAAATTTTAACAATTTTTAAAAAAATGATGGAACAAACTACTGAACCAAAAATTGGAATGCCACAAAAGTTAATGGACAAACTAAAGTTGAGAAGTAATTTGCTTATCGGTAATAGTAAGAGAATCAGAAAAATTAAAACAAATTAATTTAACTTTCTCTTAATTAGTATTAAAAAATATAAACCATAAAATGTTGAATTGAACAGAAGATTAAAGATAATATAATATTATTAGAAATGTTGTTTTTGCAGTTTGAAAATATCACGGAATAAGAATAAACAAATTATGTCGCAAACTTGATATTAAATGGTTTCAATTGGAAATTGCTCAATTTTAAATATTTGTAAATTATTAACCATTTAAATTTGAGAACCACCTAATGTTATATGGAGAATCAGCTGATTAAATTTCGAAACAAAAGGAAGTCTACTTATGAAGAAAGTGAAAGATTTAATGATATAGGTAAAGATATTAATTAATTAATTAATAATTAGAGGGTCGGGATTGAAACACTGACTTCATATATGACCAAAGATTCAAGAATCTATAGAAACATGAATCAGGACAACAGGAAAACTCTAAGGTTTGAGTACTTCTTTCTTAAAAATGATTTTGTTAATTGGATATGCTAACCAAAGTATATATATATATATATATATATATATATATATATATATATATATATATATATATATATATATATATATATATATATATATATATATATATATATATATATATATATATATTATATATATATGCACAACTTTATAGTCAACTATGTTTAGGGACCATGGTGTGTAGTCATATGGCACCGGTTATAGGAAAAACCACACGGTGTTCTTATCTTTTAGGTGGAGTAGAGGCGAAGATGGATCTTCAGTAGGCTGGGTGTTCTTAGTTCCTCTTCTGATCTGTTTAGCTAACTAGTAGATGGTGGTAGCTACCACTTCTCTTCTCTCCTTGGCTCGGAATACCAATTCAAGGGAGGGATCACATTCGAGGGCATAAGGATCTGCCAAACTGCGGTATCCTCCTGAAAGGCGTAGGAGGCAGGAGCTTCTTCTTCTTGAGTTGCCGATTCTTCTTGAGGTAACTGTTTGCTGACTCTTGAGCTAAGCTACCTGTTAACCTTCTAAAATTATCTCTAAAATGGAAAGGTGTTATAAACAAGTAGTTTGTTCTCCACTTTTTATTATTTAAAGAAAAGGGCTCAATCTCAAAAAAAGTTTTATATAATTTGACTCATTGAGCTGAAATCAACAATGTATATGCTTTTAAATCTAATAACTTTTGATTTCTGACGTTTTCCTGAGTCTCTAAAGGTTTAAAATTTATTTAGGATCAAACTTCAAAGATAATGAATAGAAGTCCTAAACCAGTGGTCCGAATGACCAAAAAAATTTCCCTGTGCATTCTCAGCCCCAATTTCTACTACTTTATCAGAAGACATTTTAAATTGATACTGATAGGGATTGATTATATAGAAGGTCAAACTTTTTGGAAAAAAGATGGTAAAAAATATACCATTCCGGAAAAAAACCCTGTGTTAAAAGTTTTTTATTTTTGGCATGTATTTAGAAGAGAGAATGAGCTAAAATTTTAAAACCTATTTGTTTGCTTCGAGATACAGCCTCTCAAACTTTGGAAATTTTGAAAATTCTTCGAAAATTGGCCATTTTCGATAAGATGTATCATGAAAAGGGCAAATAGCATTGAATAAAGTATTTAAAGGAAATTGTAGCCCTGTCCCTCCTCTATATATATTTTCAAATAAAAATTTTAAATATAGAGTTTTTTTAAATTATTTTTTTAAAACTGTCCGGAGAGGTAAATTTTCAAAATTAGGAAAAAATTTTTTTTGACTCCTGGTTAAGTAGAGGTATATAACTTTTTTTTGTAAGGCAGAGAACAAAACTCTGTTAGAAGCTTTTGTAGCCAATAGATTTAGAAATACACAAACCAAATTTCAGACCAAAAATTTTTTTAAGTTTCCTCACCGTAGATTTAATTAAACATACCTTAAATTTAAAAAAGAACATTTTTAAACGGTTAACCCCTCGTAAAAACGCTAGGAATTGTTTTTTTCTTCAGGAAAACAGCTATCTATACTGAAATTTTCAGAAGAATCTGATTTAAAAAAAAATTTTTTAACATCGGATCCTTCAATATTTTAATTAAAAATACATAACAAAGTTATAATATGTCTTTTA
>SEYY01023183.1:0-27500 GCA_009176605.1 Armadillidium nasatum | reverse complement strand
TGCTAAATATCATTTCTTAATAGAATGAACTCTTATATCTCCACATCTCATAAAGGGGCACGTATGGATACAAAACCAAAGTTTCAGACCAGTTGCAAAAACACTTTTTTTTTTTTTTTTTTTTTTTTAGCAAATATTAAATTATTTTCTAAAACAATAAAAGTTATCAGTGTACAGGAATATTTTTAAATAAATATAAAGATTTAAAGAATCGAATATAAAGTTAAAGATATATATAAGATATATATATATATATATATATATATATATATATATATATATATATATATATATATATATATATATATATATATATATATATATATATATATATATATATATATATATATATATATATATATATATATATATATATATATATATATATATATATATATATATATATATATATATATAATGGCCTCAAAAAATATCTTTACAAAGTCTATTTTTCATAATTTAAGGAAAATTAAAGCAAAAAAATTTTCCGAAATGATTTTATTGAAAATATTTTCATATATTTTAATACTTTATCATATGTCTTTTGTGTTTCCTGGCATTTTCCAATCCCCTGGGCTTAGACTTGGGCAAGTAAGGCAAAGTAAAAGGCATCCATGTTGATCCATATGTTTTTATGTTCTTCCTTCATCTCCCTTATGTTGGATGATCGTCTCTCTTGTACTCTGTTCTTCATCAAATTCAAAGCATTTTCAATTGAGTTTTGGTCAGGGGATTTGCCAGGCCACTCTAAAACATCAATTTTATATTGACTGAAAAATATTGTTATAGCCTTTGATGCATGGCAAGGGACACAATCATGCATAAAATATCTACATTCATGGATAACAAATTGGGTAAGCAAATGATTCCTTAAAACTTCAATATAATTAGCGGTCTTCATTGTTTTTATTACTTGGAAGAGAATACAGATCTCCCCTACTCATATTGCCACTAAAGCAACCCCATAACATTACACTATCAGAATGTTTACTGTTTTAATAGTGTACTTTGAATCTTGATGTATAACTAAGCCTGCGAACCAATTTGAGGATACCCTAACTAGCCAAAATGAGATTTCGTCACTGAACATTACCTTTTAAAATCATCCGATTTCCAATGTTTATATTTCCGGGCAAACAGTAACCTTTTATTTTTCATTTTGTCCGTGAGAAGAGGTTTTTTGACGGGCCACCGACAAGGTAAATTCAGCTCCTTTTGAATACAGTGCTGAATAGTTTTAGTGGAAATGTCATTAAATAGTTCAGGATGCTTCCTTTTCAATTGAACGGCTGTTATACAAGGATCAGACAATATTTCTCGCTTTGAAAATTGGTCAGTCCTCATAGAAGTCTTTCTTTTTCCACCTGGCCCAGGTTTTCATGATGATACATTGCGAGACGAAAGGAAATTTTAGGCTAAAAATTGATTGCCTAATGACCTTCTTATCGGTGGCCACATTAATAACAGATCTACCTTCCTAAAGCATAGTCAAGCGCTTAGTTTTTTCTTTTATAGAAAGATTCTTGTGTCCCATTATATTTATTTTTGAAAACGTCACGCGTATCCAAACGTAGTATAATATGTGGCCAAAAAAATAGCTTCAGAGAGTATCATATGTAAACCACTTCGGACACGAGTCCAAGACTAACTGAGACGTTACCGTTTCACAAAAGCTACTTATTGCCTTGTTTTCCCACTTTGCTTGACAAGAAGCTCCGCCCATTAACATATGCTAGAAAACACAAAGAAATTCTTTACAATGTAAATTTTTTAATTTCACGATAAATATAAAGATTATTTAGTTTTCGGCCACTGTATATATATATATATATATATATATATATATATATATATATATATATATATATATATATATATATATATATATATATATATATATATATATATATATATATATATAGGGTGGTTAAATTGTATGGGCCGATGTTGAATGTGAACCACACCTAAACGTCAAGTTTTTTACTGCATTTCATTTGACTTTTTTCAATTTCAGACTTACTCAATTTGAACCATGGAAAGATACACAATGTAAAGTAATTTGTGTTGTATTCAAAATCAACATCGGCCCTTAAAATTTAACCACCCTATATATATATATATATATATATATATATATATATATATATATATATATATATATATATATATATATATATATATATATATATATATATATATTATTATATATATATATTTTTTTTTTTTTTTTTTTTTTTTTTTTTTATTTTTTTTTTTTTTTTTTTTTTTTTTACATTCTTTTTATGTTGTAATTGAACGACTATCTTAATTTTTAATGAAACTATTCAGACGAGGAAAACCATCGTTTTGATTGTAAATTGGGAAACAATTACTGAAACTTGATTTCGAAATAATTCATGATGAATTCTACCATATAATCAGGTAGGAAAATGGAGCCTGAGAATTTGAAATCTCAAAACTGTGGTGATAACCTTTGTCATAGTTGGTTTCATATTAAATAAGATGCTATCTATTTGATTTTTCTACTTGCACAGCGCATGCATTGGTTGTGAATAGCTCTTGTAAAGGCACCAGCACGCACCTGTTAAAGTTGCTAACACCGCTCTTGTAAAGGCTTAGAAATGCATGTGTTGATTCTATTTTGCTCGCACTTGTTTAGGTTGCTAACATTGTACTTGTAATGGCAGGAAATACATGACTCGATTTCCCAGGGCACTTGAAAAGGTCATCCCCATCTAGCACATGGTTGGACTAGATACTACACATATGCCCAAACCACCTTAATACATCTCCTTCCGCACTACCCACTAATGCCCTCTTCCATCCACACATCTCCCTTATTCTTTAGTTTCTGATTCTATCTACCCTCCTTAACTTACATATAGCCCTCAATTCTTTCATCTCAAAAACTTCTAATCTTTTCCATATCTGAGCATTTATCACCCATCTTTCACACCCATCCATACATTACAGATGGTAAACACATACTCTCAAACATTCCTACCTTTATTTGCTTCGATATTCTCAGCTTCTTCCATACTTCCCTCAGTTCCCCTATCATTTTCATTCACTCCATCACTTTATTCTTTATTTCTTCATCCATTCCCCCTTTTCATTCCATCAGCATTCCCTTATAAATCCTACACACCATCATATTCTTTTTCCTTTTATATATTGACACTATACAGGCACTCTTCCCTCCCTTCAACACATATTAAACATTCCCTCCAACCAGTCAATTACTATATCTCTTCCGCTCCCGCCCTTATCATTTCCCTATATAATCCATTCCAGCAGACTTTTCCTTCTTCAACTTTCCCAATGCTACTTTTACTTCCTCTCTAATAATACTCCCATCTTCTTCTAATAACATCTCATTATACCCCACTAATACCTCTTCTCCCACCCCCGGAAACAAATCACTAAAGTCTCTCTTCCATCTCTTCCCTACCTCTCTCTTTCCTTGCACCATATCACCATGTTCCCCCTCACTCCCTCTACCCGCTCCTTTCTTCCTTTACACGCTTTATTACCTCCTTCCAAAATATCTTACTTCTTTCCTTAAAATTATCTACCAATTTTTTACACATTCCTTTTCATCTCTCCTTTTCGTCCCCTTCACATCCCTACACCTTTCTTTATACTCCTCACAATCCCCATCCTCCTTCGTGGTCAAATACTGGCAAAAGGCCTCCTTTTTCCTTTTAACTATATTCCTCAACTCTTCGTTCTTTCATTCACTCCACTTTCTTCTACCATTACCTATTTTTTCATCCCAAACACTCCTCTCGCAACTTCCACTAACGCTTCCTTCAGTTTACTCCATTCCTTCACCCATTTCAATTCCCTCCCCCTCACCTCTTACCATTTCTCTCTTATCACTCTTGTGTAGTCACCTCTCTTCTCCTCATCTTCTAATCTCTCTACCCGTACTATCTACACCTCTCTCTCCCTCCCTCCAACTTTCACCATCACCAAATAATGGTCCGAAATACCCATCGCAGCTTCCCTCAGCACGTTGACATCCAATAGTTCCCTGTGTCTCCTCACCAAACTCACCCAGGTATATTTATGATTATCTTTCTCTTTAAACCACATAATTCCAATCATAAGACCCCTTGCCCCACACATTCCAATCATTTCAATCTCATTTTCATGTACCCCTTAAGCTCCAAATGGTCCTATCACCTTGTTTACTCTTCTTATACTCACATCCTTGCAATCAAATCCAACAAGCAGCACACATGATTCCTACAGTCAAAACTTCCCACTCACTCACTCAGACTCTCTCTCTCTCTCTCTCTCTCTCTCTCTCTCTCTCTCTCTCTCTCTCTCTCTCTCTCTCTCTCTCTCTCTCTCTCTCTCTCTCTCTCTCATTTGTTCTACCACTGGGGCATAAGCACAAATAAAAACCCAATACTCACTTAAACTTAATATTTCCCAAAGAATTGTTTCCCCCATTCTACCCTCCCTTTTAGGCAAATCCACCACTCATCTCACATAGCAATTGCTACACCCTCTCTTGCTCTCATCCTTCCTATACACCAACGTACATTCCTTTAAATTTCCCAAATGCCAAATCCCCCTCCCCTTTCAGTTTGTTTCCGCTAACGCTAGAATATCAAACCCCTTTTCCTCCATTACAAACTCCACTTCTTTACTCTTCTCTTCTTTTCTGCTCACCCCCCTTACATTTAGAGTCTCCACTTTTAATACCTCTGAATCCCTTTCCTTCCAGACATCTCCAAATTTATCCTTAATCACTCCCTAACTTTGTTGTTTTACGGTGGGACCTCTACCTAAGAATACCATCAGTTTTTAGAGGCTCCCACCCCTATGCTAACTAAACCACCCGAAACTCACACCCCAATGCACTCTCTCAATCAATCTTGAATTCTCCCCTATTATCAATATTCAAAAATATTTAATAATTTCACAGTTATCAAAGTAAAGTGAAAATTTAACCGTATATTAATAAAACTATTTCTGTTTACAAAAGAAAAAAGATAAAAAAAAAAAAAAGTCGATTAATATTTATATTATATATATATATATATATATATTATATATATATATATATATATATATATATATATATATATATATATATATATATATATATATATATATATATATATATATATATAGTAGGGCCCGTCAGGCACAGTGCCACTACCTGTGACAAGTGAGGGTATTTTTAATCCGATAATGAATCCGGATAATCTGGACACATCCGATGCTTCATTGGCTACATCCGGGTACATCCATGACCAATCAGAATGCAGACACTCTTGGGATATTTCCTGTTTTTGACTCGCTACTTTTGCATACTTATTTGCTTTAACTCACTATAACCAAAGTTCTAAAGGAGACTATGTCTATATAAAATCATAACAAGTGATCTATCCCTACGTACCCATCAGTTCACGATATTTCATGGTTTTGGTCAGCCTCATTTATATTTACAGTATAACTACGTGTTTATCGTACCTGACCAAATGTTTAATATCCACAACGCCGTTTTACAATAATACTTAATGTATTTATAAATAAAAATACTTATTACATAATAAATCATTACTTTAATATGGTTTTTAAACGAGTGAAGTCATCCTTTACTTAATATTACATTATATAATTTTTATATCATGGCTCTCTTTCTTTAATAATCTCATGATGTAATACATACTATGTAACAATGGTATTAAAAATAATAGAAGTGTGATAAAGAAATGTATTTGAAGACGGTAGTCATTCTAAATTATATAAATTATTACATAATATTTTGGGTATAGTATGTAAATGTTCGAATGTATTTCCTTAAAAAATAAGAATATATGAATAGAAATGGAAAATTTGGAAAGTTTAGAATATATTATGTGTATGTGTGCATGTGTTATGTAGCAGTAGATGATTATTATACAATCAATAAAATAATATTGATTTCAAAGTCGGAAAAGAAAGTTAAAACGTTGCGCATGAATAGAACAATTCGCTCATTCTAAGGTATGATCCGGTTGGTGTAGTGATAGCGTGATGGAATTCAAGTCAAAAGGATGAGTTTTCGAATCCTGGTCTCACAATAGTTTAAGTTCTTATCCTTTCCCTGAATATAGGAGGAAGTTTGATTTTCACTCAATTGATGTCGCAGCAGTCAAGAAAAATAGCTAGAGAATTCACTATCAAATCCAAAATGGTAGAAATCACGTGGTAAAGAAAAAAATGGTGGAAAAATTCCAAATAAAATTCTAGATGGAGAACCTCACGTGGTCCAGAAGAAAAAATGGTGGGAAAATTGAAATTCAAAATGACGGAAACAATTTGAGAAAATCTAAGGTGATGAAAACCACGTGTTTACAAAATCCAATACGGCAGACATAAATCCAAGATGGCCGATACCAAATCCTAGATGGTGGATACCAAATCCAAGATGGTGGACACCAAATCCAAGATTGCGGAAACTAAATCCAAGATGGCGGACAGATCAAAAATAGCGGACAAAAATCATATTGTCAAGAGAAAATCTATGAATGAAAACAGCATGATCAAGGAAAAAATGACGAAAGGATGATGTCATAGTCGCGTGATGGCCCGTACCATGATGTTGCAGGGTATTGCGTGAATGTGCGCATGTGCACATGTGTGACGTCATCACCGAGAGTGCCTGCATGCTAATTGGTCACGATGTATCTGGATGTAGCCATTGAGTCATCGGATGTGTCCCAATGGAGCAGATGTTTGCTGAATTTGGTGACGGATGACGCCGTATCCTCAATGCCAGCTATCTCTTGTACTGGAACTCCCCTCATGCCAATTTTCCTTGGCTTAACCAAAGGTGCTACGTCCAAAAAAGTGCTAGAAGTTGCTACAAAATGCTAGAAAGAACTAGAAATGGCACAGGAAAGAGCATGAATTATTCCCTGGCAATAGTACTTGAGGAACATGAGTGCTAAACAAAGGATGTCATTAGCCTGGGGGCACGTATAAAGGAAAAAGTGGTGGGGCTTAAGGGATTAAAGGATTGAAAAGATAAAAAATGGGCCAGGATTAAGGGATTAACATAAATGATTTAGGGGATTATCCGTATTAATTATCGGATTTATGATTAATCAGATTAAAAATACCTCACGAATGAGCGTAGGAGGCCAATTTCCCACTCATTTCCCCTCACTTGTCTATGGCACTCCCCTTTGTTTCCCCCCACTTGAGGCCCTACTTTCTATATATATATATATATATATATATATATATATATATATATATATATATATATATATATATATATATATATATATATATATATATATATATATATATATATATATATATATATATATATATATATATATATATATATATATATATATATATATATATATATATATATATATATATATATATATATATATATATATATATATATATATATATATATATATATATATATATATAGGCAACCATGAAATCTTTTCTCTGTTCACTAATACAATTTTCATTTGGAACAATGTAAACATTTGACGTGAAATCTTAATGTAAATAACTTTTCCACTGTTTCTACTTGCCAGATAAACCACAGGATTTTTATTTGGTTGCTTCCATTCTTATTACATATGATGCAGTTTGGGCTAAGGTCAATGATGGCTTTGTTTGCGAATATTTCAATAAAGATCGTTTAAGCTCATCTCATAAAAACATTTTTAAACTTGTTCTCTGATGTTATTGAAGCAGAGTTACTCTTTATCCTAGGTCATATTTATGAAAGAATATATATATATATATATAATATATATATATATATATATATATATATATATATATATATATATATATATATATATATATATATATATATATATATATATATATATATATATATATATATATATATATATATATATATATCTATATATATATATATTGTTCTAATGCTAGTGTGTGTGTTTGTGTTTTTTTTCTGTTTTATTTAGTTCTAAATGTGTGGTTTCGTTTTAATTTTTTTATAGTGCTCAGTGTTTTAATTCTTTTTTAAGTGTTTTTAATTAATTATATTTTTATTGACAGTGTAGTTCGACATATGCAAGATAAGTATGATTTTTAACCTAAGTAAAATTTTACCGTTTTAAATTTAATATATATTTTCTCCGTTCTAATAATTAAATTTCATTAACATAAATTTACCTCATGATCTGTTTACAGGTTTAATATTATAATTATATAGTTTCATAATTGATTTTAACGTTTTAATATTTGTTTTTAACATAAGTATTATTTCGGTTTTTATTTTGTTTTGTTTGTCTGACCGTTTGCTCGTGTGATTGTTTGTGTTTGTGTTTTTAACGTTTTAATATTTGTTTTTAACATAAGCATTTTCAGTTTTTATTTTGTTTTGTTTGTTTTCTCTTCGTTAGTCTGTCTATTTGCTCGTGTGATTGTTTGTGTTTGTCAGTTTGCTAGATTGGCTGTTTGTTTGTCTGTTTTGAACGCAAGTGTTTGTGAAGAATGGCTGGTGTGCGCAGACGTGGGTTCTCTGTACACTTCACCAACATCCGTGGCTTACGCTCTAACTTAGCTTCTGTGGAATACCATCTCTCTAATTCTCATCCTAACCTTTTACTCTTGTCTGAGACCCAGATATCAAAGAATTTCTCTCCTAACTTTTTTAATATATCTAACTATAACTTATTTCATAATTTCCGTTCTAAGGGTGGAGTTTGTGCCTATGTTAACACCAACACTCCGGTAACACGTCTTGTGAATCTTGAATCTCCTAACTTCGATGTTCTGTGGCTTAAAATCTTTCTTCCTACCACTTCAATAATCTTGTGCTTCTGCTACTGTTCTCCTAATAAAACAGATTTTTCTACCTTTTTTGAGTACCTAACTACTTCTCACGAGACTGTTACATCTTCGCATCCAAATACTGAGGTCCTCTATTTAGGGGATTTCAACGTACACAACACTGAATGGCTAGGTTCCTCTCATACCGATTCAGGGGGAGAGGAGGCCGAATCATTCAGCATTCTCAACGATCTGGAGCAACTGATTAAAGAACCAACACACATTCCAGATCGTCCCAACCAATTCTTGAACACTCTTGATTTATGCTTCACTACTAGTCCTTCTCTCTATAAATATGCTATCTTCGCACCTATTGGTAACTCCGACCACAATCTAATTTGTCTTAATTTTCATGCTTTCTCTCCAACTGCTCCACCCTGCCCTAAACGTATCTTCTGGCACTTTGATCGGGCTGACTGGGGGGCTTTGCGTTGCTTCTACGCTAACTATTCCTGGAGTGACTGCTTTGTCTCTGGAGACGCTTCGGTCTCTGCCGATAAGGTGGGGGCCGTAATCGTTGATGGGATGAGCAGGTTCATTCCTTCTTCAACTAAATCCTTCTCTCCTCAAAATCCATGGTTCGATCGTGCTTGTTCTCGTGCCATTCAGGCTAGAGACATTGCGTATCGACAGTGGAAAAATTCTCCTTCTCCTATCACTCTAGCTAATTTTCATTCAGATCGGAATCGTTGCAGGGATATTCTTCGACGAGCAAAGCAGACTTTCACCAAACGAAGGTGTGCTGAGCTCCTTAAATTCTCCTACTGAAAAATCTTTCTGGCCTCTTGCCAAAAACATCTCCAACAATTTCTGTAAATCTTCCTTTCCTCCTCTTATTCGCTCTGATGGTTCTGTTGCTAACACTCCAACTGAAAAGGCTAATCTCTTCGGCCTCCTATTCTCCTCTAATTCTACCCTGGACGACTCCGGCAATCCTCCTCCTACTTTTCCTCTCCTCTCAGAGGTCCCATGCCTTTGCCTGTGATTTCATTTGATCAGGTGCATGGGCTTCTGAAGTCTATGAACGTTAGGAAGGCAAGCGGCCCGGATGGCATTCCTCCCCGAGTTTTAAGGGAGTGTGCCTCTGAGCTGGCTCCGTCCCTCGTTCAACTTTTCTCTCTATGCCTCAATACTAGTACTTTCCCTCAGTGTTGGAAGCGAGCAATAGTCCAACCTATTCCGAAGAAAGGTAGCCGCTCTGATCCTTCCAACTATCGCCCTATAGCTCTCACTTGTATTCTGTCTAAGATCTTTGAAACCCTTCTTAACTCTCACTTCTTAGATCATCTGGAATCTCATTCCCTTCTTTCTGATCATCAGTATGGCTTTCGTCGTTCGAGGTCTACTGGTGACATACTTTCCTATCTCACAGATCTATGGTCTTTTGCCCTTAGGGACCATGGGGAGACTTGTGTGGTGGCGCTTGACATATCTAAGGCGTTTGACCGGGTATGGCATGCGTCACTGCTTTCCAAGCTCCCCTCCTTTGGGTTTCCTCCTTCTCTTTGCTTACTTATGTCTAGTTTTCTTTCTAATCGTTCCATTTCAGCTGTTGTTGATGGAGCGACTTCTTCTTCCTTTCCTGTCAATAGTGGTGTTCCTCAGGGTTCTGTCTTGTCTCCTACTCTATTCTTACTTTTCATTAATGATCATCTCAGCTGTTCATCTAACCCTATACATTCATATGCCGATGACTCAACCCTCCATTCTTCTACTCATTTCAAATCTGCTCCTTCCTTTGCATCTAGAGTTGCTTCTCGTCTACATCTTTCCGATTCCATTCTTGCAGATCTGGATAGAATTTCCCAGTGGGGTCGTCTCAACCTTGTGAAATTCAACTCTTTAAAAACTCAACTTCTAGAAATCTCTCTCTCAAAGACACCTCCTAACTTTTCTATTTCTTTCGATGGTTCTCCCGTCTCTCCTGTTGACAATATAAACATCCTTGGCCTTCACATAAACAAAAAAATGTCTTGGAAACCTCATATCACAATGGTTGCTAGGGCGGCCTCAAAGAAGCTGGGAGTTCTTTTTAGACTGCGAGAATTTTTTTCTTCCTCGCAGTTACTCCAATTATACAAGGGTCTTATCCGCCCTTGTATGGAGTACTGCTCTCATATCTGGGGTGGCTCAGGTTTCACCCGTCTTTTGGATAGGGTTGAGTCAAAGGCTAAAAGACTTATAAACTGTCCCGCTCTTTCTAATTCTCTTGATTCTTTATCTTTGCGACGTGATGTTGGTGCCTTGTCACTTTTCTATAGGTACTACAGTGGCAAATGCTCGAGGGAACTATCCACCCGTGTACCTCCACCTTTACGGCGTCCTCGCAGCACAAGGGGTGCAATGTCCGCGCATCAAATTTTGCGTGGACATAGGCAACTCCAGGCTTGTCCGCTGTGGTGCCTCTTTCTTTCCTGCCACCTCTGTCTTGTGGAACTCTCTTCCATCTTCTGTATTTCCCTCTGCATTTAATCTCAATTTCTTTAAAGCCCGCGTCTGCGCCCACCTGAGAAATTTGCGTTAGGTGGGTACTGTAGGGGTGGTTTTTATTTTCTGGATTTTGTACTCTATTTACCTTCATTTTTATTCTTTTAACACCCCCTCCTTGAATAGGGCTTTGCCCGTGAGTGGTGGTGATGTGTAAAAAAAAAAAAAAAAAAAATATATATATATATAAATATATATATATATATTCGACAATCTTTTTCACCTTCACGCCTCTTGACAACCTTCCTTTTACTCTATGCTTTACCTCATCATCTACTTCTATCCCTCCAAAAAGTTCAACCGCAGATATTTAAATGAAATAGCCCACTCTAATCTCCCCTTCAAACTTTAATTTCCATTTCAACTAATTTGAATAAATAAGTAAACAAAAAATAAAAAAAAAAATAAAAATAGTGTGCATTATATATATATATATATATATATATATATAATATATATATATATATATATATATATATATATATATATATATATATATATATATATATATATATATATATATATATATATATATATATATATATATATATATATATATATATATATATATATATATATATATATATATATATATATATATATATATATATATATATATATATATATATATATATATATATATATATATATATATATATATATATATATATATATATATATATATATATATATATATATATATATATATATATATATATATATATATATATATATATATATATATATATATATATATATATATATATATATATATATATATATATATATATATATATATATATATATATATATATATATATATATATATATATATATATATATATATATATATATATATATATATATATATATATATATATATATATACTTCTTTTTTGAAAAAAAATTTAAAAAAAAGGAAAAATTATTAAAGTAAAATTTTTAGTTTTTTATTTAGTGAAATTATAGTGATTAAATATATATAATGTAATGTTTATTTCAGTTTTTTACTAGGAAATTATTAATTATTGAAATTATTAATTAAAGCGTTAACGTTTAAAAGTATTAGTTTTGTTTTTGATTTTTTTTTTTTTTTAGACTATATAATTATATTTATTGTATTTATATTTTGTATTTATCATATTTATATTTTCATATATAATTTTTTTTACTAGGAAATTATTTGTTATTGAAATTATTAGTTAAATTGACAATGTTTTTAAAGTCCTTATAATATAAAATAAGTGTATATTTTAGATTATTTTATTATATTTTATATTTTTGCATTGTATTGTTCTATTTTTTTTTTATTTTTAATACTATAGTTTCTATTTATTGTATATTTTAATATTTTTATATTTGAGAATTTCTTTTACATTATTAGTGTTTTTAGTGGTAGTGATATATTTATATATTTTAGTTATCGTGTTTTAGGGATTGTTATTAATAATTAAGATTTAATATTTTTAAGTATTTATATATATAAATTTAAATAAGTTATGTGATTTACATTAACTCTCAGTAGATTATCTAAGTTTAGGAATGAGTGAGTTGTGTCTGTTGAATTTAGCACAAGAGTAGTGACGAGTTTTGAATTTAGTATAATAGTATGTTCCCTTAGGGATTGGTAAAAAAATAGGACGCTATTTAGGGAGTTGAGAGGGGTTCCCCTTTTGCGGCCAAGTTGAATGAGCGCTCGTTTCAAAAAAGAAGGGAAGATTTAAGTAGAAAGAGAGAGACGAAATAGTTTCCTAGGCAGGGTGAAAGCACAGAAGCACAAGTTTTGAAAACCGCAGGAGGAATACCATTCTCTCAGAGAGAGCAGAAATGACGTCTTTAGAAGAAATTATAATATTAGGCATAAATGAGTTGGAGGCGGTTGAAGGAGGAGGAATAGCCATAAGATATATATATATATATATATTATATATATATATATATATATATATATATATATATATATATATATATATATATATATATATATATATATATATATATATATATATATATATATATATTTAATTTATAAAATAACCATAGTGAGTTGAATTGAGTTTTAAGACCTATGGTTACAAAAGAGAAGAAATGAAAACCAACTAAAAAACAACGCAAGGAAAAGCTAACTCTAGGCTAGGGAGAATTAATATAAGAACGATGAAGTCAAGTTTAAAAGTGAAACTTAAATTTATATTATAGCTCTTTTATTTTAACAACAGCCTAGATACAGTGGCTTTATTGAAATTATAAAAGGACCGGTCCTAAAAATCTTCAGAAAACCAGTACCAGTAAATAAGGTGAGGAATTTCCTGCATTCTTTTATTGACCTTAGGCCCTAACTTTATTCTTAGCTCACTGTGTTTACTTATAAATTAATAAGTAATTAATTATTATATTTTTTTTATACGATACCATGGTCTTCTTGATTATTTTACTTATATAATATAGTGGACCATTTCCTCTATAAGTAATCTTAATCAAAATCTTAAATTTCCCTGACTTAGGCAGAGTTGGGTGATTGAGGTAAGAAAAATATTCATAGCATAATATTTTTTTTTGTATAGTGGTGGAGATGCGGGCCAAAGCCCATTATTAAAAATAATGCAATTAAAATAACTTTGTCTTTTTTCTCAAATTTGATTGCTTGGTCTTAGGGTTATGTATTAGACTTTTTGGTTATAGCCTACCAGTAAGCCTAATTGACTAACTTGATATATTATTTACAATTATCAATCAGCACTATTAATTACCATCCTCATTTACATTTATTCAAAGTTTAAATAGCTTAATTAATAATTTGGTATTTTATAACGAAGCTATATATTGACCAGCCAAATTCAGGTTGGATCAACACAAAAGTGGTGTTATTTATTATAATGTGGATTTAAACATAAATAAGTTTAAATCTAAAAATAGATTGTAAATAAAATTAATTCTGTGTAGCCTATTTTATTTAGTTAAAAATTTATGGACTATAACCTGTATTTATCCTAACCTGGTTTAGTCTTATTAATATTTATTTTGGTAAGTTGATATATTACTTACGAAAAAATATTTATTTAAACATACCAAATTTTTGGTAACGTTGGTAAACTTAGAAGTTGGTTTCCTATAATTTGAATATTATTAAAAATTAATATTTCTTGCGTATTGTGTATACTTTTACATTTTCTTAAAAATGGCTCAAAATATATTAGTTTCTTTAAAAAGAAAGATATCTGCTCGAAAGGGGTTATTACCAGGATTTTAAATGATTTCAATACCCTTCCTAGTCCTAGTAAATTACAAATAGAAAATGCATTGTCCTCCTTAAATAGATATAAGCAAGAAATCATTATATTAGATCAAGAAATAATAGTTGAACATGATGATCTCTCTGATCTTGAAGATCAGCAATATGCTGATTTATTAGTAAGTAATGACGATTACATTAATGAAGTAAATTTTAGTATATTAAATGTACAAAATAAATATGAGGAAATAGTTAAACTTAAAGAACAAGAATTAAACTCAAGTTTGGTTGAGGCAATGAAAGATTGCAGTGTCCATAATTTAAGCATTCCTCATGATAATGAAATTAAGGCAAAACTGCCTACTTTAGAAATTCCAATTTTTGATGGCGATAAAACCAAATACCAGCCTTTTCTTGACAAATTTAATTCTGTAATAGGAAATAAATCATCTGTTGCTAATGTGGACAAATTTTGCTATCTGTTAAAATACCTGAAGGGTGGTGCATTGAAATTGGTTGAAGCACTGCCAGTTGCTGATAGCACTTATGAGACTGCTTTAGAAATCCTTAACAAAACTTACTTAAATTTAAATGAAATTAAATTTGAACTAGCTCTAAAGTTAATTAATTTAAAGCTTTGTAAAGATAATTATGAGGAACTTTTTAATTTTTATTGTGAACTTGAGTGTTTTTTGAGTCAAATTTGAAATTATAAATTAAATATTGAAGAGTCATCATGGCTTATTGAGACCATAGATTTTAGGAGAATTCCCTTAACTGTAAGAGAGATGTTTCAAAATAAGATAAATAAAACCTACCCAAGTTTAGAGTCTATTAGAGAGAATTTCCCTACTATACTTTCTCTTTATAAATCTACTAAAACTAGTACACCTCCAAAACACAATAATTCTGATAACACTCGTTCAAAATATGTACACAATAATAAACAAACTAGGTCAAATGCAGAAATAAAACCAGAAAGTCCTCATGCTTCTTTACAGAGTTTTAATAACAATGTAACAATGTAGCTGTATCAGCTTCTAATTTTAAGTGTAAATTCTGTAGTAGTGTAGAACACAACTCAAGTAGTTGTGACAAATATTCTAATTATGAGTCTAGAGTTAAGCGTTGTGATCAACTAAAAATTTGTCAAAAATGTACAAGTGCAAACCATCACAAGAAAGAGTGTAAAACTAAACTAAAATATAAATGTAGAGTATGTAGTGATGATCATGTAGTATCAATGTGTCCTGGTGATTTTGAAAATAAAAATGAAAATAAAAAAAAATAAAAATCTAAAACCTTTAACTCTAAAGTAACAAATGGTCATATTAGTTTAAATAGTACTGTGACCACAAACCCTATTTTACCACCGACTATGACTCTGCAAATTAACCCTCGCGACTACGCGTCGTTCGGTTATACATCAATCTACGCGATGGACCTTTTTGGTCCATCCACATTTTTATTAAAAATTTTAGTTTTTTTATATTTTTTTGGAACTTTTAGCATAGCCATTATGTAATTATGTCCTTTCTTAGTTGCTTTAGCCAATATTTTAAATATTATGTTTGCTAATATTATTTTTAATAAATTTTTGAAATTTGCGTTTATATTTTAAAAAGTTTTTTCCATAGAGTACTCTATTATTAGCTATAAAAAGACAAGTATATATTTATATGTCTTCATATTTGTAAGTTTTATTTTAGATTCAACATATTCGTAATATTTAATACGAATAATGCCTAAAGTATCATGGTTGAAATTTTATGTGTCATGAAAAATGGAAATTATTTTTATTACTTTTTTTAAATTTTTTTTTACAGATAACTACTTCAAAATGTACAATATTGGGTTAGAAAACACACTGGTGAATGAAAAAAATGTTTATTTACATAAAACTCTCTCTATATATATATAATATTAATATATATATATATATATATATATATATATATATATATATATATATATATATATATATATATATATATATATATATATATATAAGTAGTATAGCCCGCACTTTCGACAGGTGCCAGATTTAGCTACTTTTCAAAAAATCTGGCAACCTAAGCCAAAACGGGATTTTGATTTGCAATGCAAATCACTCCGCTCAAATTGACCTCACGCTCTTTCCTGACACCATTTTGGGGGGTTCAACCCATTGAAATTGGCCTCAAGTCTGGGGAAGGGGCCCCCGCGGGGCCCCGTGAACCCCCCAAAAATGGTATCAGGAAGTTGCCTGAGTTTGCAAAATCGCTGCGTTCACCTCACTTTCTTTCCTGACCATTTTCTTTGCGGTTCAGTCCGTCTGAAATTGGCTCGAAATGGGGGTGGGGGTCCGGGGGTCCATGTGGGTCCGTGAACCGACAAAGAAAATGTCAGGAAGGTCCCTGAGAATGCAGGATTGCACGCAAATGCAGAAAAGACCGTTAGGGACAGGTTGCCAGATTTTTTGAAAAGTAGCTAAATCTGGCACCTGTCGAAAGTGCGGGCTATACTACTATATATAATATATATATATATATATATATATATATATATATATATATATATATATATATATATATATATATATATATATATATATATATATATATATATATATATTTATATATATAAATACAATTTTGAAGAAAAAAAAATTTTAAACTCCTGAGCACACAATCTGCTCTTCGTAATGACTCTTACAGAGGAATTTGCTGCACAATTTGCACACTTTTGAGACCTTCGGCACCGGTTTCACCTTTTCCTTTTGTCATTTGTTACAGCCTCTTCTCACTCTATCACCCTGAGGCACCCCCTGCTGTGGTTGTGGTGGTGGTGGCCGAGCTTCAGGGAAACATTTTATAATTCATTCCTTGAGTTCAGAACTGAGCCTGGGGTCATTTTGGTACCGTCGTGGCGAATGTGGGCGTATGAGATCCATGGCTAACGTCTCATAAATGTTCATTCTAACGCCATGCCTTCTTTTTTTCAACGCTTGTACAGTTCTCTCTTCTTTTATACTGTATAGTATAAAAGCGTTCAAGGCGCAAATGTCTAGGATGGAGTAAAACCAGGACAAGGTCCAGCGCAGTGTTGATCTTTTGCAAGAAAATCTTCTGACCATTTGGTCATCCACATCAACTGCCCCCATTGTCGAATTATAGAACTCGATGACCTTTGGCCTTGCCTTGGGATTTGGTCTCCCTTTGTATGTTTGAGAGATTTTGAATTCAGAGTGCATTGTGGATAAGATGATTACATTTTTGGGAGGCTTTTGTTTAGCTGCATATGACGCAAGCATTATTGGCACATTGTCCCCTGATGTTGGCCTCTTTGACATGGCAAAGAGGGTTGAAAACAACTGACGGCCTCTTACTTCCTTTAGGTTTTCTGGCAAATGCCTTCTTGTGCTGTTGATCGTGCCCACCAGGGTAAGTCCTTGGTTATAAAGTTGGGTTGCCAATGGGACCGACGTGTAAAACATATCTGTTGTTATGTTTCTATTAGTGTGATAATAAGGTTCTGTCAGGTGCACAACAATCTCCTCTGGATTTTTAGCTGGTATGTTTCCTACTTTCCCACCATAGGGCAACAAATGAAGGATAAGGTTCGTTTTGAAGTCTGACAACATTCTTAGGAGCAACCCATATTTACCGGGTTTGGATTTTATATTCACTCTAAAGGATGCATTGCCCTTAAATAAGCATAGCATTTCGTCAATGCATAAGAATGCACCCGGTATGTAGTTTTCCTTTAGAATGTCATTGACCATGTCAAAAACCTCCCTCAGTGGTTCTAGTTTGTCGGCATTCGCCTGCCCTGCTCCTTCTCTTTATTTTCTCTCTTTTCTGTTGTCAAAGCGAAGTAATGTCAACATTGCCCTGAATCGCCTCAAAGACATTCTCGCGCGATAAATACTCTTTCCAGATGTTTCATTCCAGAGTCTTTCCAAATTTTGTTTGGTGTCAGAGTGAACCCCTATTGCAATCAGTATCCCAAAAAATGAGCGTAATTCAATACCATCTGTAGGCCGATACAGCTTTTTGTCACACACATCGTGTTCTTCAATGAACTCTTGAGAAAATTTATTAGTTTTTTCAATTATATGGTCTACAATTTTGCTTTGCATATAAGCGTCAAAGCATTCTATGATGGTCGACGCATCTGCCGCTTTACCGCTGAACTTTGCGTTCTCGTTTACAATATTTCTGGCTCTTGTCCTTGCCGATGGTGTTTCAAGACTCGACCACAAGTGTCCACTTTTTGCTTTGAAGCATGTTTCATCATCATCATCAGGGTTGACAGAAGGCTCAAAATCTTCTTCCTCGCTCTCTTCCTCCCTTTCCTCTTCCTCTGGCAGTCTATATATTCGGTCTTGGTCCTCATCATCATCATCCCCCTCTGATAAGCTATCAGATTCATATATTATGTCCTCTGGATCAAGGTATTCGTCCAGTGCGTCATCAATCGTTCTTTCTCCAAATTTCCTCCTTCTCTGTCTAACAGACCGACGCACTGTACTGGCTTCATCAGATGTTGATGAGGGCCTGTGAGAAGAAGCTATGTTGATGGAAGGTATAGCTTGGGTTTTGGACACAATGGGGGTTCTGGATGGTTCTGAGCTGCTGCATTTCTAAAAACAAAGGCTTGGTAAATTCAAATGATCACAAGTAATTATAAGGAAAAAAAAACTTTTGAACACTTTCTACATAATACTTACAGAAAACGGGCCTTCTTGAATTGTTGTCTTTCGGGTAGACTTTCTTGGTGTACTGGAAGACATTTTCAATCGCTTGACAGAAAGCTCCAAACCTTCAATTTCTTCATCAGATGATGAGTCAGATAACTGCAAATAAATTACAAGTCAGTCCTATAAATGATAAAAAGGAAAAACATTATTCTCAAGATATATAAATGTACATTTTTAAAAAATTTGTAAATAGTGTTTACCACTCTCTTTGGTCACATTTTTTTTTTGTTAACAAGTGCTTTCTTTCAAAATAAAAAGTTGAAATGTGGAAGTATTTTTTTAAATTTAACAATAAATTAAAATTTATAACTTAGGAAAAATTTTAATTCCAAACAAAATGCAGAAAATTTTACAAATAAATGTTCTCAAATAAATCTGGAAAAAAATCAAAACAAAAAATTCATTAAAAATTAATAAAAAAAATAAAAAAATTAAATAAATTATAATGTTTTACTACAGTATTTATTCAATACTGAAGGAAAACAACACTTTTTTTTTGGATTTTTATTTTTCAGGCCAATTTTTGGTCACTCACGCGCGACTACTCGATGGACTTTTTACGTCCATTCCAACTTTGAACCGCCACATTTTTTTTTCTTTTTCTTATAACTAATCCAAAAAATTTTTCCCATCTTCTTGAACCTTTTTCTGAGGAATACATGGAAGGAGGAAAAAAAGATTAAAAAAAATATGAAAAATTTAAAAAAAGAAAAAGTCTGAAGTCATAGTTGTTCATGTAGAATTTACTTTTCCTATGAGAGAGAGAAGATAAAATCAGTGATCACTAAAGCTAAAGACAGACACATAAATCAATTTATTAAATCTCTTCGTCTCATTAAATAGGTTAAAAGAAGTCATTAAACACCGTCTCATGTATTTTACATTGCAATAAACTACATAATAATTCGGCATTTAACTCGACTGTTGATTTGGTGAAAATAATTTTAAATATCATTTAAACGATATTATTTGATTACGAGTTTTTGTTAATGATATTTTTAATTATTTTTAATTAATACATTCAACTCATTGCTTAATTATTTTTAATAATATATCACTAACATTTTATGTGAAAAAGCTAAACCTTCTTGCTCGAAGTAAATCAAACTAAAGTAAAAAAAGAAAAAATCAAATTTTTAAAGTTTCTGAAAAATAAAAATTGTTCATAAATTTTCAATATCTTATCGAAAAACTGATAGCCGAACCTGATTCTTGGTTTAATATCTTAAATAAAAAAGTTTAGGAATATTTCCACAGTCTAATGAAAACAAAGCCTTCTTTTAATACACTTTTTATGTCATTCTCTCTCTCTCTCTTTTTTTATGAAAAATATTAAACATATAAAATATAATGGTCTTTCATCAGCAAATAATAAATTATAATCAACTTTGGCGACATAATTTTCAATATTTTTTATAAGTTATACAGGAATCATTTGTTAAATTTCTGCAAACGTTTCATATTATAAAAGAATTGTTTCTTATTTTTTGAATTCAAAAAATATTCTCCATAAATTTATATTTTCATTTAATTAAGATGATTTGTTGCATGTTGTTTTTTTTTAAAAGATACTCCTTTGTTTCACACACACACACATATATATATATATATATATATATATATATATATATATATATATATATATATATATATATATATATATATATATATATATATATATATATATATATATATAAGGGTGAACAGATTAATAGGACTATTTGCAGTAGAAGTGGTAAATGAAAATGGGACAGAAATGATTGGAATGTGTGCGGCAAAGGGTCTTATGATAGGAAATACGTGGTTTAAAAGGAAAGATAATCATAAATATACCTGGGTGAGTGATGTAAATGGGGAAAGGGGCTCTTAGATTTTGTGTGTGTGAGTTGGGAAGTAAGAAGTAGGTTGTCGGATGTCAAAGATCTAAGGGGAGCTGCGATGGGTATTTCGGACCATTATTTGCTGGTGTCGAATATAAAAGTTTTGGAGGATGGGAGAGAGTGGGAGGGAGGGAGAGGGTGGCGGAGATAGTACGAGTGGAGAAGTTAGAAGAGGAGGAGAAGAGAGGCGACTACACAAGAGTGATAAAGGAGAAATGGGAGGAGGTGAGGGAGAGTGATGTGGAAGGGGTGGAGGAGGAATTGAGTAAACTGATGGGAGCGTAGTAAAGGTTGCGAGAAGAGCATGTAGGGTGAAAGGAATAGGGAATGATAGAAGAAAGGGGATTGAATGGCGGAATGAAGACTTGAGGAATATGGTCAGAAGAAAAATGGAGACCTTTTGCAAATATTTGAGCACGAAGGAGGATAGAGATTTATTTAAATAATAAACAATATTTAGAAATTTATTATTTAAATTGTTATAAATTAGATTCATTGTAAATAAAATATCCTTCATACATAGGGTATTACGAATTATTTTTGGGTCTGGTATAAAGTTTGTATTGTAGTTGGTTATTTTTAATGTTTTTAAATTCATATTTGAAATGGTCAAGCTCATATCTTGCGCTTTATCATTGTTTAGACGTGAAGCGGTGATGTTGTGCATTATTTTTACTTAGACTATATAATGTTTTGAAATGTTGTTGTGTTGGGCTGGTAAATAAATGCGACGTAACAAAAAGGATTTTTAATACCACTCTTCTCTACAATGTCCTTAATCAAAAAACATTATATTAAAACCCGTGGCGTCAAAGATATTTAAGAAGACCCTATAACAAGTATTAATTAAATTATATAGTAATTATCTAAGTAACATTTATGTGCACGAATTAGCACTGCAACGAATCACAAATCAAAAGAAAGTTATTTTATTTTAAAATTAAACACAATTAGAGAAACATAGTTGTATATAAATAAATGTTAAGTATTTTACTCTGTTGGCCTGTAGATCTTTTGTTTCTTCTCTTTCATACTTTCCTGGTGCGCTTTTGTTTTCTGTAATTCGAAGTTTCAATTTTAAGCAATCAACAGTAATCACTCATCATATTCACATCCCATCTTTCCTGGTAGCGTCTCATCATTTCTATAATATCCTGGTGAAATCTTTCTCCCTGCTCCTCACTGAAGTCTCCTAAGTTTTTAGGAAATTGGTCAATATGTGAAAGTAGAAAGTGGATATTTAAGATCATATTACAGTTTTGAGCTTTGAATGCGTTGGCATTCGTTCAACAATGTTTTTATAATACAGAACTTTATTTCCGAAAATCATAGGCTCTGGATCTTTAAAAGAATCCCACGCCTCACTTTCAGTTTGGTCCAACCAAACCTAATTCTTTCAATTTGGCCTCTGAGAGGTTTGGAAACTTGGAACAAAGATAGTTGAAACATTATTCACATTTTGGTGGAGATTTAACAAGTTGTTTCATTTGTCCCAGTTTGATATGAAGAGGTGGTAAGAGGACGTTTTCGCGAGGAAACAGGCTTTTCTTGATGACGTTCTTTTCACCAGGAGTTAGGGTGTCTCGAAGCGGCCAGCAAATTTTTCCCCACTAAAGGTCTCTGGCTCGACTATCTCATAAGCATAAAAAGCAGAAATATTTCACATAGCATGACTGTTGACCAAACAACATGGTTACAAAATAAAATTTCCACACACCATTAAGCGATGAACTTAGTACCTGATTTTCTCAAGAATTAGAGAAACGACTTATAATTTTCTTCCAGATGCATCGAGTGTCCAACTGGAAGCGATATAAATTTGTTTCTATTATGCAACAACAATGCTTTTAAGCTTGTTTATTACGAATCTATAAAGAAGCGCCATTGGCCTCATGAGATCAGATGTGCAACATCAGAAAACAAAATTCCCCTTTTTACACATATATATATATATATATATATATATATATATATATATATATATATATATATATATATATATATATATATATATATATATATATATATATATATATATATATATATATATATATATATATATATATATATATATATATATATATATATATATATATATATATATATATATATATATATATATATATATATATATAATATATATATATATATATATATATATATATATATATATATATATTATATATATATATATATATATATAATATATTATATATATATATATATATATATATGCTATAAATATATAAATATTTTATATTAAAAAAACCATTTTTTTATATTACCACTATATAATATATATATATATATATATATATATATATATATATATATATATATATATATATATATATATATATATATATATATTATATATATATATATATATATATATATATATATATATATATATATATATATATATATATATATATATATATATATTATATATATATATATATATATATATATATATATATATATATAAATATATATATATATATATATATATATATATATATATATATATATATATATATATATATATATATATATATATATATATATATATATATATATATATATATATATATATATATATATATATATATATATATATAGTATATATATATATATATATATATTATATATATATATATATATATATAATATATATATATATATATATATATATATATATATATATATATATATATTATATATATATATATATATATATATATATATATATATATATATATATATATATATATATATATATATATATATATATATATATATAATTATATATATATATATATATATATATATATATATATATATATATATATATATATATATATAATATATATATATATATATATATATATATATATATATATATATATATATATATATATATATATATATATATATATATATATATATATATATATATATATATATATATATATATATATATATATATATATATATATATATATATATATATATATATATATATATATATATATATATATATATATATATATATATATATATATATATACTACGCCATATCCCGCATGATGCAGGGTGGCATCGACTGCAGGAAAAATTCCTGTTGTCGTACATGGTAAGACAAAAAAAATGGTTAAAAGGAATCCCAGACCCTAGAACCATGCGAAGAACTATTCTCTATGATCCAGCCTTGTCGCCCAATCCAAAGTTGTGTTTTTAAATTTTATATTCTTAATACTAATACTGAATTTTATACTTTAGCCGAAGGTATGTTGATTGAAAAATTTGTTGCTTCGCCAGACATTTTGAATAATAATTTAATGGAGATTTATTTAATTTTGTTTTTTTGAATAAACCGATATTTTAAGTAAAATCATATTTTAAAAGAAATCTGTTATTATTTTTAAGTTTTCGGATAATAATTTTCTTTTCAATACAATTCAAAAGTGTTCTCCATACAATCTCTTCAATTTTTATAATAGATTGCTACGACTTTCCTTCTCTTTTTTTCTCTTATTGTCACCTCTCTTCTCTTCTCTCGTATCTCTCTTCTCTTCTCTCTTCTCTTCTCTCTCTCTCTTCTCTCTCTCTTCTCTTCTCTTCTCTTCTCTTCTCTTCTCTCCTCTTGCCATATTGATGCTTTTCTTTAATATACTATATATATATATATATATATATATATATATATATATATATATATATATATATATATATATATATATATATATATATATATATATATATATATATATATATAATATATATATTTGTGTGTGTGTGTGTGAATATAAGTAAGCGTAAAGACATGAAGAATAAATAGGTTTAGAATCCTTTTACCTTTTGGTCAAACAATGTAGTTAGTATCTTCTTAGAGTATAGAATTTTGTAATAAATAAGAAGATTGAAAAGTTTAATCACATTTAATCGAGATAAACTCTTTATAAACGTAAGACGTAAATATAGTGATGAGTTTAAAACTCCTTGAATAAATAAATGATTCTCTCTCTCGCATTTTTTTTATACAATGGAGCTTCCAAATGGTACTGATAGAAATTCTTTGTGAGTCTTTAAAATGGAAATTATGCTTCTTCTTTCATGTAACATAAATTTAGGTTTAACGTATCAAAACTATCGTGTATATATATATATATATATATATATATATATATATATATATATATATATATATATATATATATATATATATATATATATATATATATATATATATATATATATATATATATATATATATATATATATATGATATTTTTCTAATTACTTATCCTTCTTACTCTTTCCTCCTCTGGGTTCATCCGATCACCTTACCTTGTAATACCTTTATAATTCATCAGCAAGAACGGCCCCAAGCCTTCGTAGATGAATTGTTTCTGACATATAGGTGACATTAACGGGTCTGCTTAGCAGTTGTACTTTTCTGTTTTCCTATTGAATAATTACTTTTTCCTTGGAAAAAATGGCTTAGGTCCAATCTCGGAATGTGCAGAGCGCATAACCAAAGTAATTCTCTCTGGTATGGAGGTGTTCTTTCCATATTCTGTAAGTTCTACAAAAGCAATCAAAACCTTGGTTTAACCCTGCATGTTCTCATGTCCAGGATCTGCCATTCAGGGACTACTGTCATTTTCAAACTCCAGAAACTCATGCAACTTATTTTTTATTCCGGAATCATGAAAAATATACTCTACGTAATACCAAAATCTTATTCCTCCTTTAAAAAAGCAATAATCTTTCTGGTTCTTCTTATTCATGCTCTTTCTGGCATTTTGAAAAAAAATGTCAACTTTAACTTTGCTTCTTCCTCTTTCGCTCTTTAATATTTTCTGATTGTATAACTGCCGTTTTGCCTTCCCTAAAGCAAAAATCTTCACTCAACTTATGCATCTAATTCAACCATAGACAATTCAGGAGCTGTTCCAACCCCTACAAATTCCTCCACCTCATTTATGCCAAAATTGTAATTTCTTCTTCTCTATCTGAGCTTAAAAATAAGAAGGATTACTTTCCTGATAGCACTTCTCCTGTTGTTCTCAAAATTTGTGCTTACGAGCTTGCACCATACCTTAGTAAACTATTTCGTATACGTCTTTCTACTTCAATATTCCCCTCTTACTGGAAACGTGCGCTCATTTATAATGTGCCAAAGAAAAAGGATTCTTCTCAACCATCTAATTATCATCACATTTCTTTAACTTCCGTTCTTTCTAAAGTTTTCGAATCTATCCTTAGCAGGAAGATTTGAAAACATCTTCAATACTTATGATCTTTTCTCTGATCGCAAGTTAGGCTTTCGAATAAAAGGTCTTACTACATCTCAGCTCTTATCCACTTATAAAGATATTATATTTTCGTCTATAAAGAACACTTCACATGAAGATACTCTTTTACATGACCCTACTCTCTTTGATCTTTTATTACAACTTCTTCTTTCAAATAGTGGTGTCATCGCTCTCGAAGATGATCAGGTCCTCATTTGTCCATTACAAAAATTCTCCATTCAATTCAAACTAGACACCACTAAAGTACGATATCGCCCACAATACCGCCTTCCTCACAAATATCTAGCACACATAGACGAGTGGGTCACCACCTCTCTTCAAAAAGGGTATATAAGACTGATCTCCTCTCCACACAGTTCACCTCTCCTAGTTATCCCCAAAAAGAATTCCACACCCCCAAAAATTGTGGCAGATTATAGACGTTTCAACTCTCACACAGTTTTAGAACGCTATCCTCTACCATGCACCACAGATCTTCTCAATACATTAGGAAAGAGTTCCCTTTTATATGACCCTTATATTGTTATAATCACGCCCTCAAAATCAAGGAAAGCCCATAATCCTATCTTGCATTCAGAATTCTAAGAGGTCAATAATGCCCAAGACTAAACTTTGGTCTTTCAAATGCCCCTCCATTTTTTGCAAGAACAATGGAACTCGCTCTCTCCCAACTTTTGTGAACTGTTTGCAGTTTTCCTTGATGACGTTTTAATAGTTGGCCACTCTATACAATCTCATTTCGAAAATATTTCACAACAGTATATGAAGCATTTTGGGGAAACAATCTCCGCATCAAACTCTCCAAATATCATTTTCTGGAAAAAAGTGTCCTTTTTTTTGCCTTTCGCATTTCATACAAGGGTATAAGCCACGACCTAGTCAAATTACAAACATTACAATCCTTTAGCCCCTCCTACAAACATTTCCGAAACTTGCTCACTCATGGGTTTTCTAAACTACTTTAACCACTTAGTCAAAGATTTTGCTATTATCGCTAAACC
>SEYY01023182.1:50000-57500 GCA_009176605.1 Armadillidium nasatum | reverse complement strand
TCTTATTGAACATCTTAAAAGAATACCTATAAAGATTTCAACGATAGAACTGAGCATGATAATGAGTAAGAAAAGTTATTAGTATATTAAGAATGACTTTGGGAATATAGGTAACAAGAGCAAAGAAATACGAAAAGAATCTTCCTTAGGTTTCAGGTTCGGGATAAAATAATAGCAACCGAAAGATATGATATACATTAATCATTGGCATTAAAATGAAATAAAATTGATATAAACTGTAAAAGGGGGTCAGATAATCTTGAGATTATGTCTCTCTTTAACTCAGAAAAAAAGAAAAAAAAATTAGGTCGGATAGATGACATTTTTCCTTTAACTTCTGGAAGAAGTGTATACCTTACCTTATTCGGATTTTCTGGATTTGGTTTGGATAAATATACATTGTACGGTACAAGTTCCGATGAATCAAAGCCTGCCTCTTCAAATTTGGTTTTGACATACTCTGCCAATTCATTGTCTCTTGGAGAGGCTGCTAAGTGAGGTTTTTCAGATAGGTATCTGAAATCGAAAAGCAAATGCCTGCTGATGGATATATCTTTAAAAAGTAAATAATGCTATGCTTTTTAAGCAATCATATACGTCCCATTGCCATCCAAATTCCCAATTATAAACATCTGAGAAGTTAAAAATGCTTCAGGTATTAAACTATAATTCATAACTTTGAAATCTAGTAATATTTTTAATTTGGAAGTTTGAAATATTCTCTTCATATATGCAAAACATTCAAAACTTACCGTAGAGTTTCCTTCATATTATCTCTATCAAATCTGTTTATCATTTCATCAATCATATTCATTTCCTTCTGCCATTTATCTTCTACAACAATTCCATCGCTAAGAAAGAAAAAAACAATTAAAACATTTAACGATGATATTTCAGCTTAAATTTTTAGAAACTGAATTGTGCTTTGCTGAACATAAAAATTATTAATTTGATATAGTAAACATTTTTATTAGCATATTTATTCTCAGTATTTAAAAAAATGAAGATAAAAGGTCTTCCCTAGTAAGCGCAAATAATAAACACAAAAGGTATTTAGTAAATACCAAACAAAATTGGTATCTTCATCATCAAATTCATAAAGGAAAAAAAATAACTAAAAAGCCAACATAAAAATACTTTAAAATTCTTAAAAATCTTCTTAAATTTCAAGACAATATCTCATACTTACTTATTTGTCTCTTGTCCAGATGTATCTTGCACTAGACTTGATATAAAAGCAAAACTTGTCAAGATCATACCTATAAACGTTTTCCATTTTTCGCCTTGATCAATCATATTTTAAGCTATATATATATATATATATATATATATATATATATATATATATATATATATATATATATATATATATATATATATATATATATATATATATATATATATATATATATATATATATATATATATATATATATATATATATATATATATATATATATATATATATATATATATATATATATATATATATATATATATATATATATATATATATATATATATATATATATATATATATATATATATATATATATATATATATATATATATATATATATATATATATATATATATATATATATATATATATATATATATATATATATATATATATATATATATATATATATCATCATCATCATCATCATCATCATCATCATCATCATCATCATCACTTGGGAGTTGCCGGTCTCTGATGATGAGGATGGCGACTCCAGGACCCGGTGACCTGCTTGACTCGGTGCACTGTCTTCTCTTTTCATTAATTTCTGAAACATTAGCGGTCGTTTTACTAATTTCCCCTTGTCGAAAACCATCTCCCTTCTTCTAAACTTCATATCTTGTTCTTAACCGAAACTTGGGTGCTTGGGTGAGCTGTCAGCAAACCTTATTCTGTTACCTCCTACTGTCTCTGTACTCAATTTTCAGCCAAAGACGGTTGTTGCGCATATGTGCGCAACGATGTTATTTGCTCTCGTGTCTCTAATTTGGAGTCTCCTGAATTTTCTACTTTATGGCTGAAGCTCTCTTGCAATTCTACTACTAAATTATTTGTTCTGTCTATTTATCTCCTAATTCTACAAAGAGTTTCAAATGCAAAAATACTCTGTGTAATATTTGACGACAAATAACATTTAAAGAACATATAAATCAACTAGTAAAAAAATTAGCGAAATATATGTCTATATTAGTCAAACTAGCCAAATCTATTCCCTCATGTATTTAAAAAAAAATATATTACAAATATGTACACTCACAGTTGTTGTACTGCCTACCAATCTATGGTGTTGATAGACACTGTGTTATCAACCCGGTTATTATTATGCAAAAACGCTTCATTCGTTTACTAAGAGCTAGCCTTTTCTATGACCATATCCAACCATTGTTTAAAAAACTTAAAATCTTACAGTTTCACCACTTGCTAAACCTTTCTCTCCTAAAAGAACAACACAAAATAATTATATAATAACGCCAGCAATTCCTTAAAAATTAACTTCCGTAACAATCAAATTCGAAGAGATATTAATCTGCAAAACAACTTTCATGTAAATCCTCTATTCTACAGGTTAGAAAAAACCAAAAAAGCTGTTACCTATAAGTCGGCAAAAAATCTTTTTAACGATCTATCAATAGATATAAAAAATAAAAAATCTTTGAAAACTTTTACACACAATATCAAAAATCTTAATCTTAATCATTTCTAAAATTCCTGCTTAGTTTTTTATATTTGTTATACTTTTTAAGTATAAGAATGACTTTGGGATTATTATTATTATTATTATTATTATTATTATTATTATTATTATTATTATTATTATTATTATTATTATTATTATTATTATTATTATTATTATTTATTATTGTTATTATTATTATTATTATTATTATTATTATTGTTATTATTATTATTATTATTATTATTATTATTATTATTATTATTATTATTATTATTATTATTATAATTATTATTATTATTTTATTATTTATTTTTGTTATTATTATATATTATTATTATTATTATTATTATTATTATTATTATTATTATTATTATTATTATTATTATTATTATTATTATTATTATTAAAAGCATTATTACACGATTTTGTATATGTAAGTTTGTAACTGAAAAAATGAATAAAGATTAAAGAAAGATTAAAGATTATTATAATCGCTAATATTACTACTTCTACCATTTCTTATTCATTTTGTTCCGCTTTTCCTTCTTAGTTATTTTGGCTCCTTTACTTTTTCCACATCTGCATGGCCTCAAATTTTAAAATAATTTTTTTTCTTCCTTGAGAAAGTTTTAACTCCAAAACACACACATACTGTAGCTGACCAGAAGGATAAGCCTTAAGGAAAACATTGTGGTTTATTACTTTGGGCATTTTATCACCATTTCAATAAATGTTTTTGTAGCTCTCATTATTATTATTATTATTATTATTATTATTATTATTATTATTATTATTATTATTATTATTATTATTATTATTATTATTATTATTATTATTATTATTATTATTATTATTATTATTATTATTATTATTATTATTATTATTATTATATTATCATCATGTTTATGTTACTTATATAAATATTACTATTATTGGATATTACCGATATTATTGTATTAATAATATTATTATTATTTTTATTATTATTATAATGTTGTGGTTACTTCTGTAACGCACGTAATGTCACATTCTAGCAGCAACATTGTTTCGTAATTATTACTAACACTACTGTAAATCATATTATGCTACACCTTTTATTGATTTATTTTATTATTATTACTGTTATTATTATTATTATTATTATCATTATTATATTATTATTATTATTATTATTATTATTATTATTATTATTATTATTATTAATATTATTATTGTTTTCATTTATTTTTTATTACTTTTATCATGCTTGGATGGGTCTTTACTTACATTATATTCATTCCATTATTACTTTTAAATTATTGAGTAATTGAAGTTAGCTTATGGAATCAAGTACTTTAAATCTTATTACTGTTGCTTTTACAATTTTTTTATTATTATTATTATTTAGTTGTTAATATTATTAGTACTTCATTACCTATAATTATTTATGATTATTATTATATTATTACGATCATTATTATATTTGTGAATATCTTCTTCCATTTCTTCTTCCTCTCATTATTATTATTATTACTATTATTATTATTATTAGTAGTAGTAGTAGTAGTATCATTATTACTATTTTAACTTTTATTAATTTTATAAGATATTTGTATTGTAATTAGCATTATCTTTATCACTCATTTTGTTATATGCACTATTTTAGAATTTACTTGTTAATAATAAAATTAAAAAATTTAAAATTTAACTACTAAACTTTGGGGTTCAATGGAAACCAATACGTATCCCTTTAGAAGTCCCTTTTCACAGAACTGTACAGTTACTTCATTACTATTACTATTATTATTTTATTATTATTAGTATTAGCTAGTAGTATAGGACCTACTAAATGTAATAAATTATAATGTACGTTCAATGAATAAAGAATTTATGATGATGATGATGATCATTATTATTAACATTTAGTTATAGGAGTTATTATTATAAATAATAGTAATTATCGACAATTATAAGTGAGTATAAACTAGATCACGTGTTTTAGTGTACTCTTATTGTAAAAATAATTAACCAGGTATGCGGTTGTGCGGTTGTGCGGTTGTGCGGTTGTTAGTTTAGAGATTAGTGGGGAAGTTAGAGCACAAAGCATGAGGAAAAATTATTAACAATTTCAGATAGATGGCGCTACGACCCTCAAATGCATCAATAAAAAAATAATGGAATAACAACACAACGGCAGAGTATTCTATACACTCTCAGGGTTTATGGCGCTGAAAAAAGCTAAATTTACATTTGTCAAAATTTATCATTTGATAAAATATAAATGTTTTTATTTGATTTTTAAATTTTTTTTTTATATTGTCAGATTCTCTTGCAATTAAAGAATTCGTTTAAAGTTTTGACTTTTGAGTTTATTGTGTTGTTGGGTATATTTAACGAACTTGTGTCCATATGAGGTATCTTGGTCAAATCGAATAAGGCAAAGAGAGTTACAAAAAGAAACAGGTAAAAACACTAATAGATAAGACTTCATTGAACTGGAAGAAGAATTTTTTAGAAACATATGAAGGGAATCAATAAAAATACAATCAAAACTATTTATGCATCTTCTGTGGTTTGAAGAGTACATTTTCTATTTCTGGAAACAAGATTTAGAGCAGCCAGAGCTGCAGTCTGTGGTTCAGTCAATGCTGCAGTCTGTGCTGAAGTCTGTGTTAAGGTCAGTGCTGCAACTGGGCTCATGAAACTTGGTCGTACATAGGTACTATCAGTGGTGAACTGGAATCGTTCGCACCGGTTCTCCGTAATCGGATAGTTAATTTTTTCAGGAAAACAAACTGGTTGTTAACTGTACAGCTCCTTAATCAAATAAGGAATGTAAAACTTTTTGGCTTTTGACATATGTTAAAATTGAAGCAGCTTATTAAAAGATTTTGGTAGATACTTTTACGATAACTGTCATGATTCATTACAGTATAATGTACTTTTTCATTCATTTTCCCTGGTACCATCCTCCTTTTACCTGAAGAGGAGGATATTGTCGGGTAGAGGGAACATGTTTTTGTACAGTTTCATTTTTTTAATAATTACTTGCAAATATAAATTTTTTTTTTAAAATATTTTGTTCCGATATTGAAAGATTATATATAATTATTTCAAAAATAAAAGCAATTTCAATATAATTTTCTATTTCACATATATATATATATATAATATATATATATATATATATATATATATATATATATATATATATATATATATATATATATATATATATATATATATATATATATTATATATATATATATATATATATATATATATATATATATATATATATATATATATATATATATATATATATATATATATATATATATATATATATATATATATATATTATATAATATATATATATATATATATATATATATATATATATATATATATATATATATATATATATATATATATATATATATATATATATATATATATATATATATATATATATATATATATATATATATATATATATATATATATATATATGTGTATCAAATACTTACATTTTCTTTTTCCTCATTTTCTCCTCAAACTTTTCTAACCGGCCTTTGACGAAAGAATTGAAGTTTAAGGTAAAGTACCAACAATGCATGATAAATAAAATATTAATAAAAATTTTCACTCGGAAATGTAACCTTTTTATTATTTTTAAAGTTCGAGGTACGAATTTGCATTTATTATTTTCCATTATTATTATTATTATTATTATTATTATTATTATTATTATTATTATTATTATTATTATTATTATTATTATTAATTACTTATTTTAATTACTTATTTTTTAATTTAAATTTAAAATTGATTTAATAGTATTAAATATATTAGTAAGTCCTATAAATTCATTTTCTTTCGTTTGAAAACGCATAAAAAGAGAGTGGTTTGCTATAACTAAAATAAATTTTATATTAACTGCGTAGAAAATTGCGTAGTAAGTAATAACAAACGTACAAAATAATTTTCTTAAGTAAACATGGTTCAATAATACTAATATACATAAGTAAACAAAAAACAATCATGAAATAAAATACATTTTACCGAGATCAAAGCGTAAAAATCTTTAGAAAATATAAACATAACACAAAATGAAAGAACAAAAATAATAATAAAAAAATAAAAATAAATAGATGATAAAGATATAACCCTTCACTTGATAGCACATTAAACCAACTGTAAATATTCGACGCACATACAATGTCACTGAGAAAATACTAAACAAATACAATAACAGAATACGCAGATGGAACAGCTTTTATTTTATATCTTTAATTAATTAAATCATACATCTATTTATATTATTAATGACAACTATACCTGAAATGGTAATAATTTGCATAATACACAAGTGTTTTATATATTGCAAGTATTTTATGTATTTATTAGAAATGTACGCTTAATAACATGGATGCTTCTCCAATTCACTAAAATGTTATAGATTCATATGCACATAGTACTACACACATGTATATTTTTTTTTTATATATATATATATATATATATATATATATATATATATATATATATATATATATATATATATATATATATATATATATATATATATATATATATATATATATATATATATATATATATATATATATATATATTATATATATATATATATATATATATATATATATATATATATATATATATATATATATATATATATATATATATATATATATATATATATATATATATATATATATATATATATATATATATATATATATACATATATTAAAAAATATATGAACAACTGAGCATGTTATTTTTTTTTTTTTTTTTT
>SEYY01023182.1:30000-40000 GCA_009176605.1 Armadillidium nasatum | reverse complement strand
TATATATATATATATATATATATATATATATATATATATATATATATATATATATATATATATATATATATATATATATATATATATATATATATATTATATATATATATATATATATATATATATAATATATATATATATATATATATATATATATATATATATATATATATATATATATATATATATATATATATATATATATATATATATATATATATATATATATATATTATATATTTTTATTTGCTAAAGTTTAGCAAATCAAATCATCTGTAATTATTTCATAATATAAAATCTAAATATTTAATTTCATTCTATTAATTATCAGCAGATGTATGAGAGAAATAAAGGGGCTACAAAATTCTCTCCATATATTATTCGATCCGAATCGTTTGTTCCGAAATATATCCCCTCAAAAAGGGCCATTTTTTTACCAATTTTCAAAAATTCCAAAAGTTTGAGAAGGTATATCTTTCTTCAAACAAATAGCATTTAATAATGCTCTAAATAAAAGTTGTAGACCTATCCTCCTCTAAACAATATCCAAAAATAAAAAAAGGTTTTGGATAATTTTTTTTTAAATAAATGTTTTTTTTTTTTTTTTTTTTTTTTTTTTTTTTTTTTTTTTTTTTTTTTTTTTTTTTTTTTTTTCTAGACGTGATATCAAAAATCCCTTCCTACAAAATAGAGAAATTGGGGCTAAAATTGTTCAGTTATATTTTCATCTCATGTGGACCAGTGGTTTGACCCCGCTATTCAATTTTTTCAACCATTAATCCCTCGTAAAACGATATATATATATATATATATATATATATATATATATATATATATATATATATATATATATATATATATATATATATATATATATATATATATATATATATATATATATATATATATATATATATATATATATATATATATATAGACAAACTGGTTCTGTTGTACAAAATACTTCTGCAGAAGAGGTGGAGATGGTTCGAAGTAAGGAATTCTGCATCATGGAGTATCTATGAGGTAACGAACATGAAAATCAAAATCATCATTTATTATTATCTTGTTTTCCTAAAAATAACAGGGGCAACAATAACATATAGTATATATATATATATATATATATATATATATATATATATATATATATATATATATATATATATATATATATATATATATATATATATATATATATATATATATATATATATATATATATATATATATATATATATATATATATATATATATATATAATATATATATATATATATATATATATATATATATATATATATATATATATATATATATATATATATATATATATATATATATATATATATATATATATATATATATATATATATATATATATATATATATATATATATATATTATATATATATATATATATATATATATATATATATATATATATATATATATATATCTTCATCTTCTTCATCTTCATCCCCCAGGAAGGACTATCGTCCTGTCAGTGGGATCTATATATATATATATATATATATATATATATATATATATATATATATATATATATATATATATATATATATATATATATATATATATATATATATATATATATATATATATATATTGTGTTTTTGTCTTATTTATTGGTTAAGGTTAGAGAAATGTCTCTCTTTCCATAATAATTATATACACAAATATTTTTTTTCATACTAATATTAATATTTTCATTCATATTTATTGAAAAATTACATAAATTTATAACAAGTAAAATATTGAATAAAACCAAACTTAAAATTAATCAAAGGTTTATCTTAAAGAAAGAGTATTATAAAACCCAATAAAAGGTATCCAGTCACAAAGCCAAGAGAAAAGTATTTTAACCTTTTTGGTAAGTTTAGTTGGAGGAGATGTTTCATGGTTCAGAATAGCTTGTTTCTAAATAGCCGTTTCATATATATATATATATATATATATATATATATATATATATATATATATATATATATATATATATATATATATATATATATATATATATATTAATATTTTAATTTTTTTATTATATTATATATATATATATTATGTTATATATATATATATATATATATATATATATATATATATATATATATATATATATATATATATATATATATATATATATATATATATATATATATACAATGGTGAAAATAGAACAGACCAATATTGTTTGCCAAGGTGTTACGATGCACAGAAATTTAAAGAGTGTAAGGCAAAAGAAGTGGAGAAAATAGAAGGAGTTCAAGTGTTCTAGACTTTATCACTAGAGCACATGTAAGAATGAGCTTATCGGTTAACTTTGAGGTTAGAGAGTTGGAAAGAGAAAGTATGAGATTGTACTGATGATTTGGGTAGTGTATTCAAGTTAAAGCTGTAGTAGTTTTGGGCAAGGGTATGTTGAGCTGATTGAAGATGTAATGAGTTTTTGAGACATTGGAGACAACAAATTGTTCAGTGTATACGCCAAAGCCACACTCCTAACAATATCTATTTTTTGTTGAGTGGAACAATCTTTCAAACTGGAAGCATTAATGAATACGGGAAACGTAGGTAAATGAGAGAACATTTAAGATATCTCTAAATCTTCTCAGCATAAGAATAGATTTAAAAACTTTGGATGGTACTGAGCTTAAAGTAATAGTACGAATGTGAAAATGTTGAGAGATACTTCAATTTTTTTTTTGACACATTTTTTCCATTTTTTGTGCGCACGTTCAACGCAAGATTCAAAAGTTAAAGAAAGGCGTAAAGACAAAATAGTTTAATAATATAAAGTTTAAAAATATAATATGAAATTTAATATAATAATTTATAATATACGATTTTACGATGCAAAATAAAGTTATATAATATTATTAAATAATAAAATTAAACTTACTATATTAAATAACAAATAATTTAATATAATATAACATGATATACTATAATATAATGAATATAATATTTAGAAGGAATATAAAATAATGCAATCAATTTATAATATACTTTTAAATATTGTGATATTTTAAAACAACATAACATATTATTAAAAATATGTAATATAATGTATATATAATATTAAAATATTAATTACAATTTAATATAATACAATTATATATATATATATATAATATAATGTTAATTAAATTTTCACTTTTTTTTTTTCTTTTTTTTATAATGAAATTTTTTTTTTTAATTACTAAAAAAAATAAAATAATTAATAATAATAATAATAATAATAATAATAATAATAATAATAATAATAATAATAATAATAATAATAATAATAATAATAATAATAATAATAATAATAATAATAAAAATAATAAGGAAATATTAGTAATCTCTTTATTTTTTAATTATTTAGCTTTATTTTTAAAGGCTATATATATATTAAATATATATAGCCCTATATATATATATATATATATATATATATATATATATATATATATATATATATATATATATATATATATATATATATATATATATATATATATATATATATATATATATATATATATATATATATATATATATATATATATATATATATATATATATATATATATATATATATATATATATATATATATATATATATATATATATATATATATAATGCATGTGTGCGCATCGCTTTTATAATATAATTGAACTGGAAGTCAAAAAAATCAAGTTTTTATGCATCTAAAAAAAAAAAAAAAAAAAAAAAAAAAAAAAAAAAAAAAAAAAAAAAATAGGAACTTGAAACCTGAACGAAGGAAGAACTTATCTCCTACTTATGACGTCATAAAATTTTATGCATGATTGCAAGCCTGAAAGTATGCATGCAATTTTTTGGCTCGCGAATGTATGCATGAAACTAGGCATACATTCCTGTGCAGGTATAAAATTAAATCCCTGGGAGGTTCCATCTGTTTTTTTACTTGTATAAAAATGTACACCTAAGTGTATGCATTTATTCGTATACATGTATGAGGATATATGCATGAATGTTTGAATTTATATATATATATATATATAATATATTATATATATATATATATATATATATATATATATATATATATATATATATATATATATATATATATATATATATATATATATATATATATATATATATATATATATATATATATATATATATATATATATATATATATATATATATATATATATATATATATATATATATATATATATATATATATATATATATATATATATATATATATATATATATATATATATATATATATCCTGCAACTGCAGAAAAGAATTCCTGCAATCGCATATGGGAAGAGAGAAAAACTGGTTTAAAAGGTTCTCAGAATCTAGAACCTTGAGAAGAACTATTCTTTATGATCCAACCCATGTCGTCTAATCCAAACTCGTGTTTTTAAATTTTATATTCTTAATACTAATTGAATTTTTCATTTAAGCCGAAAGTATGTTATCTGAAAGCTTTGTTGAGTCCCAAGAGATTTTGGAAAATAATTTAATTGAAATTCATTTATTTTGTTTCTTGAAAGCAACGATATTTTAAGTAAAATAAATAAATGTTATTATTTTTAAGTTGTTCGGAAAATAATTTTCTTTTCAATATAATACTTAAGTACTCTCTAAAATAATCTTTCTATTTTTAGAATAGATTGTGATGGTTGCTCTTCTCTTCTCTTCTCTCTTCTCTTCTCTTCTATCTAATGCTTCTTTCTTTTCTTCTTTCTATATTTGTTTTAAGTACCTCCACTCCCGACTAAAGAAAATCAATAATAAATAATCATATATATATATATATATATATATATATATATATATATATATATATCTATATATATATATATATATATAATATATATATATATATATTTTTTATACACTACACCATATTCCACGAGATGCAGGGTGGCGTCGGCTGCAGAAACTTTATATTCCTGCAATAAGTGGGACGAAAATACTGGTAAAAAAGGTTCCCAGCTTTTAGATATATTTAATATATATATATATATATATATATATATATATATATATATATATATATATATATATATATATATATATATATATATATATATATATATATAAGTCGGTATTAAGAAAGAGAATGACTTGTTGACCGAAACTGATATTATTACAAATAGGAAAACATGATCTTTAAAAACTAATCATTATGAATACTAAAATATAATAAAAGTCTTTGTGAATACGGATATTAATTGTATGGAAAGTACAACAATCTGGACTCTCTTTCGTAATATTTAACAAGTTCATTATATTAGTAAATTTCCTTAGGCAATTTATTATTTATTCTAATTCTGTACATTATTTTGCAAGAGGACCCTGGCGTTAAAAAATAAATAAAAATGCATATAGTTATATATATATATATATATATATATATATATATATATATATATATATATATATATATATATATATATATATATATATATATATATATATATATATATATATATATATATATATATATATATATATATATATATATATAGAGAGAGAGAGAGAGAGAGAGAGAGAGAGAGAGAGAGAGAGAGAGATTATTTTGTATGGCAAATAAATTCTTTAAAAAAAAAAAATTTTTGATTTCGCATTTTGACCTTATCTTTATAGCTCAACGAACACAAAGAGTCACATGAATTCAACAGATACTGAATGAAATATTTCTGCCTGAAAACTTTTTTCTCTTTTTTTTCATCAAATAAGCAACAAAGAGGAAAAAAATCAAGCTTTGATTTCCTGATCTTGAAACAGATTAATTCTTTCTCCAAAAATTTAAAAAAAAAAGGAAGAGTCGTTGTCTATAGATCCATAATTAGATATATATTTATATATATATTAGACATATAAATATATAGATGAATAAATTTGTAGAAATATAGATATTACATAGATATATACTTTGTCAGTTATCGAGTCTCGTACTATTTGTAATTATTTCGTCAATATCGAAAACTGTGACATTGATAATTTAATTGAAAAAATTGTGCATAACTTTTACTGAAGAAAATAATTGGAGAAAAATAATAATGGGTTGACCTATCATTTTCACTATAAAATAAATGGACTAATAAACAGTAAATCAGACAGGTGGTAATTACATTAATAATAATAATAATAATAATATAATAATAATAATAATAATAATAATAATAATAATAATCTTTAATTTTTATTCTTTTATCCAGTTACAAAATTGTACAAACAAATATCTCATATTTTATACGTATAATAATGAAAAGCTTCTTGAGGGAAATTACGTCCTTTAATAATAATAATAATAATAATAATAATAATAATAATAATAATAATAATAATAATAATAATAATAATAATAATAATAATAATAATAATAATAATAATAACATAATAATAATAATAATAATAATAATAATAATAATAATAATAATAATAATAATAATAATAATAATAATAATAATAATAATAATTACAGCATTTTGGCAAAGTTGGGAATAAGTGTGGTGAGTCTGGTTAATGGGTACGTTTTTTAGTATTTTGAAAGCAAATGATCTTTGACATGTTTACGAAATGTGGGAAGTGTTGTTGATTCTTGTATTTTATTTTGAAGTTCATTCTATTGTCCAATGCCTTTGAACGATATAGCTCTACGAGATTTGGTTAGAGTGTACTTTGTTTTATCTAGTGTACGTGAGTTTGTGCTCCGCAGATTTGGTCTTCTTACATCTTGGTTATTCATTACTATATTAGTTAGAAGTTCATTTGACATTCCATTTATGACTTTGAAAATGTGAGAAGTCATTGTGAAAGTAAGAATATTTGGTGGTTTGAGAATGGATAATTTTTTGAAGAGTGGGTTTGTACGTTCATAGTAATTGTGAGATCCAGATAATATACGAGTTACTTTTTTATGTGGTGTTATTAAGGGTTGTAGCAGGTATATACTTGCACATCCCCATACCGGTAGATTATAAAGTAGGTGTGGGTAAACAAGGCTGTAATATAGATTTTTAATATATATTTTGGAATAAAGTTTTTAACCTTTAGGAATGCATAGGTAGCATTTGCAAGTTTGCTAATAAGACTATTAATGCGCTTTGTGAAGGAGTTTCTCATCAAAAATAACTCCTAATAGTTTTTGCAGATATGGCTCAATTTATGATTGTGTCTTTTGCCATAACTTTTAGCTTGATAGGTTTTTCAAAGTTTATCATTGTTAGTATTGATTTTTGTAGATTCAGAGGAAGCCTGTTAGCCTCTACTCATGTTACAACACAATCTAATACGTTATTCACTTAATAGTAATAATATTAATAAGAATAATAATAGTAATAATAATAATAATAATAATAATAATAATAATAATAATAATAATAATAATAATAATAATATATTTAAATTTTAATAATAATAATAATAATAATATTTATGATTATAATAATAATACAAATAATAATAATGATAAAAACGAATAATTATAATATTAATATCGGTAATAATAACAATAATAATAATAATAGCGAATAATAATAATATTAATGATATCTGTAATATATATATATATATATATATATATATATATATATATATATATATATATATATATATATATATATATATATATATATATATATATATATATATATATATATATATATATATATATATATATATATATATATATTCCTTTTTCTTCTTCTTCTTCTTATTATTATTATTGAAACAATATACCTGCATATGAGTAAAAATTAATTAAATTTTAGAAAACTAAAAATGTACAAATAAACAATGGCCTTTGGTATGGAATTTAATTTTAGTTCGCTAGGAGAAATATTTCGTTTGATTTCAATTCTCTGAAAAAACATTTTAATTAATATTTAGTCCTTTGTACATTATTGTAAGAATAACAATAATAATAATAATAATAATAATAATAATAATAATAATAATAATAACTAATAATAATAATAACAAATAATAAAAATAAATGATAATAGTAATAATAATAAAAAAAAATTATTATTAAATTATTATATTATATATTATAATTAGAATTATTATTATTATAGTTATTATAATTAGAATTATTATTATTATTATTATTTTTTTTATTATTATTATTATTTTTTTTATTATTATTATTATTATTTTATTATTATTATTATTATTATTATTATTATTTATTATATTATTATTATTATTATTATTATTATATTATTATTGTCTTAGTAGTATTTTTAGTAGTTGTAATTCTTGAAGTAATAGTGCTTGTAGTAATAATAGTTATTGTAGTGGTATTTTACTTATTATTATTATTATTTATTATTATTATTATTATTATTATTATTATTATTATATTATTATTATTATTATTATTATTATTATTATAAAACAGTCACCGTTAATCCATAAACTTTGACCTAAAGCCTTAGATTCATTCCAAGGTCAGACTCCCATTGACTTCATTTTGAGAGACCAAAAATGATTAAATAAAAACATACAAAAATTCTTTCGTCGACTCGAAACTTTCCTTCAATTCGATTTGTGTTGTTTTTCGTTTCGGATGGTGAGTCAAATTCTTAAAACACTATTTCAATTTTTCTATACTTTTTATTCTTAATTGATTTTATTACCTGCTACCTGTGGGTGATAAGGTGAGAGAATTATATATATATATATATATATATATATATATATATATATATATATATATATATATATATATATATATATATATATATATATATATATATATATATATATTAGATAGATAGATAGATAGATAGATAGATATATAGTATATTTACTCTTATGATTATTATTTTTTATATTATTATTATTATTGTATTATATTATTATTATTATTATTATTATTATTATTATTGTTATTATTATTATTATTATTATAATTATTAATTGTCTTTAGTAGTATTTTTAGTAGTTGTAATTCTTGAAGTAACAGTGCTTGTAGTAATAATAGTTATTGTAGTGGTAGTGTTTTACTTATTATTATTATTATTATTATTATTATTATTATTATTATTATTATTATTATTTTATTTATTATTATTATTATTATTATTATTATTATTATTATTTATAAAACAGTCACCGTTAATCCATAAACTTTGACCTAAAGCCTTAGATTCATTCCAAGGTCAGACTCCCATTGACTTCATTTTGAGAGACCAAAAATGATTAAATAAAAACATACAAAAATTCTTTCGTCGACTCGAAACTTTCCTTCAATTCGATTTGTGTTGTTTTTCGTTTCGGATGGTGAGTCAAATTCTTAAAATACTTTTTAATTTTTCTATACTTTTTATTCTTAATTGATTTTATTACCTGCTACCTGTGGGTGATAAGGTGAGAGATATATATATATATATATATATATATATATATATATATATATATATATATATATATATATATATATATATATATATATATATATATATATATATATATATATATATAGATATATAGATAGATAGATAATATATAGTATATTTACTCTTATGATTATTAAGATAATGAAATATATATATATATATATATATATATATATATATATATATATATATATATATATATATATATATATATATATATATATATATATATATATATATATATATATATATATATATATATATATATATATATATGCACGCACACACACATGTGCGTAAAGTTGCTCCTTTAAATTGCCTAATTTATTCTCCTAAAAAAGTATCATTTACAATTTGCATATCAGTGCGAAGTGATAAAAATTATTGTAAAGATTTAAACAATCATTGTTTTTTTTGCGGCGGTTCAGTCGATTCTCTGTCTAAAGATTTATTAGCTCGATTTTCCTTCATCGATTTACTAGCATAAAATATGCTTATTTAATGAATAGAGTGAAAGCAAGCATTTTGTGGGTTTATAGTTTATCATTTGTGAAGAACGTATAAATTTTTTT
>SEYY01023182.1:12500-25000 GCA_009176605.1 Armadillidium nasatum | reverse complement strand
GCATGTTTTCATAAACTTAACTAAAATTCTATCTATCTATAGATATATATATATATATATGTACAGATAGATAGATAGATAGATAGATAGATAGATAGATAGATAGATAGATAGATAGATAGATAGATAGATAGATAGATAGATAGATAGATAGATAGATAGATAGATAGATAGATAGATAGATAGATAGATAGATAGATAGATAGATAGATAGATAGATAGATAGATAGATAGATAGATAGATAGATAGATAGATAGATTGATAGAGAGAGAGATAGAGAGAGAACAGTACTGTTCCCATTATTAAATATCATTATTTTTTAAAAGAAAACAAGATATTATTTTTTTTAATTCACTGATTCTAATTTGGTTTACCAAAACTAAAAATTTTCAAGTGGTTTTATAAACGTTAAAGGACTTTCCATTTATATACCAAAGTTGAAATTAACTAATTATATAAGATATATATATATATATATATATATATATATATATATATATATATATATATATATATATATATATATATATATATATATATATATATATATATATATATATATATATATATATATATATATATATATATATATATATATATATATATATATAATATATATATATATATATATATATATATATATATATATATATATATAATATATATATATATATATATATATATATATATTATATATATATATATATATATATATATATATATATATATATATATATATAATATATATATATATATATATATATATATATATATATATATTATATATATATATATATATATATATATATATATAATATATATATATATATATATATATATATATATATATCTATCTTCATACGAAGATTCTTCTCCCTTTGAACTAGGAGCTGTAACTATCTAAGTGCCTGATAGTCGGAAATTTAAGTATTTTTTAGTGTTATAGAAATAAAATAGTTAGATTAAAAAAGTTTGTTTTTAAACGAAGCACATAATAAATGTTCTCTTAATTTCCCCTTCTAATTTACATAGTCAAATGGATTTTGAAAGTAAATTTTAAAATGTGATTCAATTCACTGTTTAGTGAATATCAGATTGTTGAAAATAATGGTACTGTCAAATTTAACATTTTTGTTAGAAAAATTTGGAATAAAAGTAGGCAAAAAATGGGCTAAAATCCCAGGAAGAAAATAAAAGTAGGCAGAAAATTGGCTAAGGTCCCAGGAGGAAAATAAAATAGTGTTATGGAAATTCTGAACCAAATTTTCAAAAGCATGATACTAATTTTAAAAGTAGCATCTTCTTTTATCTTTAACTTTAGCAATTGTAAAAGTAATTTAAAAAAATAGCAGGTTGATATATATATATATATATATATATATATATATATATATATATATATATATATATATATATATATATATATATATATAATATATATATATATATATATATATATATATATATATATATATATATTAAGTTTTAATGTCAACTAAATGGGGTTGAACCCTGATACTTAAGCTGGTAAACAAAATGTTAAATCTGAACTACTACAGTTCAAAAGTAAATCTCAGAGAGAAAGATATGAACAACTTTCCACGCAGACTATCTGAAAGGATCCCACCCCCAACTGATTATTTACTCACAGACTATTGTAAAATACTTAAGGTTTTGTGTATATAATAGTCTATGACCTCTTGTTCTGTACCAGAATGCAGTTGGGGGAAACCTTTGAGCTTGTCTGTTTGCCAAGTTTTTCATAAGCTTTCTCTCTGTGTTTCCTTTTGTACTGTCGTAGTGCAGAGGTAACACTCTTACCAACTTAAGGGTTCAAATCCCCAAATAGCAGACTTGTCTATATAATATATATTATATATATATATATATATATATATATATATATATATATATATATATATATATATATATATATATATATATATATATATATATATATATATATATATATATATATATATATATATATATATTATATATATATGTATATTATATATATATATATAATATATATATATATATATATATATATATATATATATATACTATATATATATATAATATATATATATATATATATATATATATATATATATATATATATATATATATATATATATATATATATATATATATATATATATATATTGCCATGTATATACAGTCTATTCCATTTGTATTTTCCAATCACGTTCAATATACTTTCTTTACTGCGTCACAATTTAACAGACCAAATATTCATTGAAGAAAATTACTAATTTTAATAGGATAAATTTTATAACTCTGAAAGTCATTTGAATGTCTTTAAGTTCAGAGAGGACAATCCGTGCAGAGAAATAAAATATATTACTAATGAGAACTTTATTTATTTATTTATTTATTTATTTATTTATTTATTTATTTTTATTCATTTAGAAGAAATAAAAATTTAAATAATATTTAGGTCTATATATATATCTATATATATATATATATATATATATATATATATATATATATATATATATATATATATATATATATATATATATATATATATATATATATATATATATATATAATATATATATATATATATATTATATATATATATATATATATATATATATATATATATATATATATATATATATATATATATATATATATATATATATATATATATATATATATATATATATTATATAATTATTTTTTATTTTATTTATTAATTTTTAACTTAAAAATTAATGTAAGTAATTTAATTATTAATTTTGTTAATTATTAATTATTAATTAATGAATTAATTAATTAATTAATTTATCGTAATGTCTCAATTTTCATCATTTTATTCACTTACTTTATTAGCACAAATATTTAAGTCATTTACATTATTGTATAAATTATTTATTTATTGGTTTTTCAAATTTTTAAATTAATATTTTTTAAATAAATAATTTTTGAAAAATAATTTAGGAAATATTTTATTTTATTTGAAATATATACATCCAATGTTAAAATGATAGCAAAATGTTAATTATTGTTTTTAATTATAATTATATAAAGAATTATAGTCATAATAATAGTAGAAATAATAAAAAATTATACTACACTGCCATTACCATTACTTTTAAAAATAATAATAATACTTATAATAATAATAATAATAATAATAATAATAATAATAATAATAATAATAATAATAATAATAATAATAATAATAATAATAATCTATATTCATTGATAATATCTTATAACTATTTATTTTCTATTTCTTTCCTTCTTCGTATTTACGAAATATATTTTACTTTAAACATTTCAGGCTCAAAGAGTCGATTTTCTTACGACAATCCGACCTTACAAGTAGAGAGCAACGACCAGCCAAGTAAATATATTGAAACGGTAACTATTAAAAAATTTGTCAAACAACTAATTATAAATAAATATATTTAACAGAAACTATTAATAAATATATTAAAGGAGTAATTATATGAAAGTATATTGAAATGGTTACTATTATTAATAAATTTATTTAAGTGGTAATTATAATTAAATATATTGAATCTGTAACTATTAAAAATTTGTTAAACGAGTAATTATAAATAAATATATTTAAGAGTAACTATTAATAAATATATTAAAGGAGAATTTATATAAAAGTATATTGAAATGGTTACTATTATTAATAAATTTATTTAAGTGGTAATTATATTGAATCCGTAACTATTAAAAAATATATTAAACGAGTAATTATATTAAAACGGTAACTATTAAAAAATATATTAAACGAGTAATTATAAATCAATATATTGAACAGTAACTATTAATAAATATATTAAAGAAGTAATTATATGAAAGTATATTGAAATGGATACTATTATTAATAAATTTATTTAAGTGGTAATTATATTGAAACGGTAACTGTTAAAAAATTTATTAAAGGAGTAATTGTAAATAAATATATTTAACAGTAACTATTAATAAATATATTATAGGAGTAATTATATAAAAGTATATTGAAATGGTTACTATGAAAGGGCAATTATAAATAAATATATTGAAACGGTAACTTTCAAAAAATTTATTGAAAGTGTAATTAAAAATTAATGTATTGAAAAGTAACTATTAATAAATCTATCAAAGGAGTAATTATAAAAGGATATATTGAAGAGGTAATATTAATAAATTTATTAAATGAATAACCATAAATGATATATTAAAACAGTAACTATTAATTAATCTATTAAAGAAGTAATTATAAAAAAATATATATTGAAAGGGTAACTTTACTAAAGAATTAATTATAAAGAAATTTATTAAAACTAATTATTAAGACACTTATTATAAAGGTAATAATAAAAAATGTATATTGAAATGATAATTTTTAATAAATCTATTATAAGGTCAATTGTAGATATCTTGAAAAGGTTATTATTAATAAATTTATTGAAATGGTAATTATAGGGAGTATCGTGACTCAAACGGTAGAGTGATTAACTCATGCTTGAAGGTGCCGGTTCGATCCCACTTGGGGATCCTATGCATATAATACCTAGAAAAGTCTCTCCTCGAATAGGGCAATGCTGATCCATTATAATGAAAATAATGACCCTTTTAAATAATTATGATAATCATTATATTCAAACTTTGATTATTTTAAATAATTATGCTACTCATTATACTGAAACTTTGATCATTTTAAATAATTATGATACTCATTATACTGAAAATAGTGACTCTTAAATAATTATGATATTCTTTATATTGAAACTTTGATTCTTTTAAAAATTTATAAAAACGCAGCCAAACAGTAGAGTGACTGACTCATGTGTTTGAAAGCTCTGTTTCGATGTCTCATGCACATCCTAAGAGGAAACTACCTAGAAAAGTTTCCCTCCTCAAATAAAGAGAGGAAACTACCTAGAGAAAACCCCCCCTCAAAGAAAGAGATGAAACTACCTAGAAAAGTTTCCATCCTCAAATAATGAGCGAAAACTACCAAGAAAAGTTTCCCTCCTCAAATAAAGAGAGGAAACTACCTAGAAAGGTTTCCCCCCTCAAAAAAAGAGAGGAAACTACCTAGAAAAGTTTCACTCTTCAAATAAAGAGGAAACTACCAAGAAAAGTTTCCCTCTTCAAATAAAGAGAGGAAACTACCTAGAAGTTTCACTCCTTAAATAAAGAGTGGAAACTACAATAGAAAGTTACCATTCCCAAATAGAGGAATCCACCAAGAAAGTTTTCCTCCTCAAATAAAGAGAGGAAACTACCAAGAAAAGTTTCCCTCCTCAAATAAAGAGAGAAAACTACCTAGAAAAGTTTCCATCTTCAAATAAAGAGAGGAAACTACCAAGAAAGTTTCCCTCCTCAAAAAAAGAGAGGAAACTACCAAGGAAAATTTCCCTCCTCAAATAAAGAGAGGAAGCTACCTAGAAAAGTTTCCCTCTCCCAAAAAAGAGAGGAAACTACCAAGAAAAGATTCCCTCCTCAAATAAAGAGAGGAAACTACCTATAAAAGTTTCCCTCTTCAAATAAAGCAATGGTTTTAAGATGTGAAACTTAATTTTTAAAAATATTGAAACTATTCCAAATATTTGATAATTTATATATTTAAATATTTATTAGTCTTTATATAGAAACATTAAATATTTTAAATATTTTATATCTGCCATTATGCGGAGAGCAACTATTTTAAATATTTAGAAAAAATTAATTAAATTAATTATTAATTAATACTACAAATAATTAATTATTAAAATTTTATTATTTTGAAGTATATATATATATATATATATATATATATATATATATATATATATATATATATATATATATATATATATATATATATATATATATATATATATATATATTATATATATATATATATATATATATATATATATATATATATATATATATATTCCATGGCAAATCAAAGAATGAGGAAAGGAATGATGGTCGTCTACAAGAAAATCACGACTTAGAATTATCTTGTATGTATATCTATCTATCTATATATATATATATATATATATATATATATATATATATATATATATATATATATATATATATATATATATATATATATATATATATATATATATATATATATATATATACTATAACAAAGTCATACATAAATACTTATGTTCATACACACATGCATTTGAACATACATTCTGTACATACATATATCATATATACAAAGTTCTCCTTTTGCATTATCAAACTCAACAAAACTCTTTAAAATATAGCCCATTTATGCTTCATTCTCTGACTCTACATCTCCTTTACTCTCGAATCGTTAGAAATATTTGCTTCTAATTTCCCAGTGACCTCTCAAGTCCTCCATAACGATCAGAATATCCTATTTCTTCATTTCCCTTAGAACCTCTCACTGAAATCTTTATGGTTTTCTCATCCTCCTCTTCCATTTCAGTGAGAGTATAACCCTGACTGAATAAACGTTCCCGGTCTTTCTATCGTACCCTAACTTTTTCTGATCATAATGGAGTGTGAGTTGATTTAAATCGACTCACGCTCCATTATACTGACTCTCATGTCTAGATTGATTATGATTCCTGTCCCTGCTCTCTCTCTCTCCAAATTCAAGAGTTTCTACTGTGAATTCATCACCACTTCTCCTTTTCTCCGATCCATTACACCTCGCTCTCCATCGGCCCCGAGCAAGTACCTCTCCTTCTATGTCATCACCATTTATACCCTCAGTGACAAATATTACTTTCTTATATTACAAAACTTAATTCTTGAAAGTATTCTCATGCTAAGGTTTGTCAGTCCTGTTTCTCATAAATTCAGTTGCATTAAATCATCTAATAATTTCGGTTCCGAGAGTTATTAGTCAACCTCATCCTATTAAATTGATGGGACTGAAGCCTAAAAGAAACTAAGTTTTCCTGATAATTTTGGTCCGACGGTAAAAACCACTCTTGTCAACGTCAAGAGCCCTCTGTTCGACATCTGAGGGAGAGTCCTATAGGACCAGCAACTACACACCTAAATAATAATAATAGTAATAATGATAAAAGATAATAATAATAATAATAATAATAATAATAATAATAATAATAATAATAATAATAAATAATAATAATAATAATAATAATAATAATAATAATAATAATAATAATAATAATAATAATAATAATAATAATAATAATAAATAATAATAATAAAAATAATAATTAATAAATAAATAAATAAATAAATAAATAAATAAATAAATAATACCTCTCTCATAGGTTCACCAAAGAAATCCCTACAGGACGGAATGTTTGGCAGAAACTCTTACACTCTTTCTAAAGAAAATAAAAGCAGGAAATTGAATGTTATAAAATATCTTGAAGCTCCAAGTGGAATGGTAAGTTTTTAACACATTCTTTTTAAATATCTTGACTGTTTGCTCATTGAATGTTCTGAATATATATATATATATATATATATATATATATATATATATATATATATATATATATATATATATATATATATATATATATATATATATATATATATATATATATATATATATATATATATATAATATATATATATATATATATATATATATATATATAATATATATATATTATATATATATATATATATATATATATATATATATATATATATATATATATATATATATATATATATATATATATATATATATATATATATATATATATATATATATATATATATATATATATATATATATATATATATATATATATATATATATATATATATATATATATATATATATATATATATATATATATATATATATATATATATATATATATATATATATATATATATATATATATATATATATATATATATATATATATATATATATATATATATATATATATATATATATATATATATATATATATATATATATATATATATATATATATATATATATATATATATATATATATATATATATATATATATATATATATATATATATATATATATATATATATAATATATATTTTATATATATTATATTTATATTTATTATTTATTTTACTTATATTATATATATATTAATATATATATATTATATTATATATATTATATATATATATATATATATATATATATATATATATATATATATATATATATATATATATATATATATATATATATATATATATATATATATATATATATATATATATATATATATATATATATATATATATATATATATATATATATATATATATATATATATATATATATATATATATATATATATATATATATATATATATATATATATATATATATATATATATATATTCTACTATTATAATTCTATATTTTATATTTTTTACTTGGCTTTCAGGTAGGCAATATTCTGTCATGGGTGCTTTTCACCCTGGTTTTCTGGGGTGCATTGTACTCCATTACAGGAGGAGCCGCCCTCCCAAAAGGAAATCTATTTTCTCTATTAGTGCTCATTATTCTCGCCCAATTGGGCGGAATTTTAGCTGAAAAAGCGCGACTTCCGCCACTTCTGGGGATGTTAATCGTTGGTGTTATTTTGAGAAGTGTTCCGTATATCGATATTATCGGTTCCAATATCGATAGTAGCTGGTCATCTGCGATAAGGTGAGACTTTCATTATTATTATTATTATTATTATTATTATTATTATTATTATTATTATTATTATTATTATTATTATTATTAAAATCTATATATATATATATATATATATATATATATATATATATATATATATATATATATATATATATATATATATATATATATATATATATATATATATATATATATATATATATATATATATTATATATATAATATATATATATATATACACACACGTGTGTATGTAAATGTGCAACATAAAAATTTCATGACATTTAAAATGAATTCTTGAAGCACAAATTTTTTTTCCCCCCCTTTAATATTCAAATTTTTTTTTTTTTTTTTTTTTTTTTTTTTAAATAATCGGATCAGAAAAATGGCACTGGTTGTGATTCTAACTCGAGCTGGCCTTGGACTGGACCCAAAAGCCCTTCAGAAGCTCTCCTTCACCGTCATAAGACTGGGGATCTTACCTAATTTGGTGGAAATGCATGTGGTGGCGGTGGTGTCACACTTTCTGCTCGAGTTTCCTTGGCTCTGGAGCTTCATGTTGGGGTAACAAGACTTACTACTTTTTTTTTTATCTTTTATTTTCTATTTAATTAATTTTACTATTCATTTTATGTTTTATTTTTTTCATATTGTGTTTGAATTAATTTAATTTAATTTAATTTATTTATTTATTTATTTTCTTATTTATTTATTTATTTATCTATTTATTTATTTATTTATTGTTCATAATAAATTATATGTTTAAATTCTTTTTAAAAAATAGTTTGATTTTAACTGTATTTTGTAAAACATTATCGGAGTATTTCTTTCGCACACACACACACAAACACAATACATATATATATATATATATATATATATATATATATATATATATATATATATATATATATATATATATATATATATATATATATATATATATATATATATATATATATATATATATATATATATATATATATATATATATATATATATATATATATATATATATATATATATATATATATATATATATATATATATATATATATATATATATATATATATATATATATATATATATATATATATATATATATATATATATATATATATATATATATATATATATATATATATATATATATATATATATATATATATATATATATATATATATATATATATATATATATATAAATAATGAAAATAACTCATCAATTATATGCGTTATATTTATACGTTAATAACACATGGGTATACAAATCCATCAAAATTTCAGCTTCATCTTCTCTGGCGTGTCTCCGTCAGTAGTGGTTCCTTGCATGCTCAATCTCGCTGATCGTCGCTTAGGAACGGACAAGGGCGTCCCGACTCTCATCATCGCGGGTTTAAGCATCGATAACGCTCTTTCCATCTCCGGAATTGGAGTCTTTATGGGAGTTATTTTCTCATCAGGTACACGATATTATTATTATTATTATTATTATTATTATTATTATTATTATTATTATTATTATTATTATTATTATTATTATTAGTTTTATTAATATTATTATTTGTTTTATTATTATCATTATTATTTTCGTTGTTTTATTATTATTATTATTATTATTATTATTATTATTCGTTTTTACTAATTTATTTATTCATTCATTAACTGAATAATTAATTAATTTATTAATTCATTAACTGAATAATTAATTTATTTATTTATTTATATATTTATTTATTTATTTTTTTATTTATTTATTGGTTATATTTAAGGGTGAAACGAAATAAGCTAAATTACCTTAGTATTAAATAAATGATAAAAAATTTATATATATATATATATATATATATATATATATATATATATATATATATATATATATATATATATATATATATATATATATATATATATATATATATATATATATATATATATATATATATATATATATATATATATATATATATATATATATATATATATATATATCAGGAGGCATAGTATGGCAAGCATTTAAAGGACCAGTAGAGGTTCTCGCAGGCATTGTTTGGGGCATCATAATTGGCATCATATGTTGGACAGTGCCAAACAGATTCGAAAAAGGTTACGCAAAATTTAGGTTTTATCTACTCTTCTGTCTCGGACTTCTGTCAGTTTTTGGAAGCCAGAAGGTAATTCTTGCTCTCGCTCACGATACGTACACATACACACACACACACACACACACACACACACACACACACACACACAAATACACAGACATACATACAGAGAAAAAATCCGTCAACAAGTAAATCTTGCTCTCAAACACGAAGCACACATATTCACACATACACACACACACACACACAAGTGTGCATACATACACACACACTCACCCAAGTACACAGACTTACACACATAGAAGACCTTTAAGTCAGAAGATAATTCTTTATCTTTCGCACGAAAACACACACATATATATATATATATATATATATATATATATATATATATATATATATATATATATATATATATATATATATATATATATATATATATATATATATATACAATTACGCTCATACATACACACACAAGTACACAGATATACATACAGAGAAAAGCTTAATTATGTGATTCACAAATTAAAGAGAGGTAAATATTTTGAAAGTGAATGTAATTATAAATATATAATTAATAATTAATTAATAAACTTATAAATTAAAGTTATATTTTATTTTTTTCTCCATATTTCTTTATATTTTTATTTTATTATTTATAATTATTTATTTTATTCTCATTCAGCTAAATTTCGGTGGTGCTGGGGCAATGGGGTGCCTCACAACAGCATTTGTCGCTGGAATTGGCTGGAGAAATCAGGGTTGGCCTGACAATAAGGTATTTTTATTATTATTATTATTATTATTATTATTATTATTATTTTTATTATTGTTATTATTACTTGTACATGCCACCACTACTCACTAATAATAATAATGATAATAATAATAATAATAATAATAATAATAATAATAATAATAATAATAATAATAATAATAATAATAATAATAATAATAATAATAATGGTAGTAGCAGTAGATAACAGCTTCTTTTATTATTTTAAATGTAATTAAAATTTTTATAGCCATTACGACTAAATAATATTTGGTTTTATCTCTCTCTCTCTCTCTCTCTCTCTCTCTCTCTCTCTCTCTCTCTCTCTCTCTCTCTCTCTCTCTCTCTCTCTCTCTCTCTCTCCTTAAAATATTCTGATGATGTTGTCGGTAAATAATTTAAGTTATTAAATCATTCATATAAATATATAAGTAGCTACAGAAAGTAACGTACATTAAAATTTGCAGATTCTATATAGTACACTGCAAAAAAAATTGTCCTAACGAATCGTTGGGACAAGTGATAAAAATGTCACAGCAAATTTTTTTCCAGTTATTTTCTTATTTGAAAATAAATCTGTGAAGCGACTTTCTTACGCTTAACATGTCTTTTCTCTACTGAAAATTTTACTGTGACATTTTTGCCACTTGTCCCAACGATTCGTTAGGACAATATATATAATATCTCTATTTTATTCATATTGTTTGCATAAAGATATTCAATAGAGACTTTTGTAAAGAGCAAATTATTTCCTCTTCAGGTACTGGATTTTATTATTATTATTATTATTATTATTATTATTATTATTATTATTATTATTATTATTATTATTATTATTATTATTATTATTATTATTATTATTATTATTATTATTATTATTATTATTATTATTATTATTATTATTATTATTATTATTAGAATTATTACTATATTATATATTATTATTATTATTATTAT
>SEYY01023182.1:0-10000 GCA_009176605.1 Armadillidium nasatum | reverse complement strand
ATATATATATATATATATATATATATATATATATATATATATATATATATATATATATATATATATATATATATATATATATATATATATATATATATATATATATATATATTCAATTTTTAAACAATGTTTTAAAATTTGTTTATTTTTTGATATTATATTATGATTATTATTATTATTATTATTATTATTATTATTATTATTATTATTATTATTATTATTATTATTATTATTATCTTAGGCTGCTTTTGGTTCTGTAGCTCTTGACATTGCCAGGGAGGCAAACACAGATGAAAGCGTTGAGACCCTGGAAGAAATGCTGGGAAGTAAGGTAGGAAAACTTCTGTTGAAATTTTGTGTTTATAATTACTAGATGTTTTTATTATTATTATTATTTTTTTAGCACAGCTCACCGGCTGTGGTATGGAGCAGAATATAAAACAAAAGTAACCACCCACTCTCAGGTAGAACAGAAATAGATGGAGATGGAATAGAACCCTGAAGAACACTACAATTGACAGAAAAGGAGAAAGACGTCACATGTGCTGGTGTAGTACGATCTGAGAGAAAACTTGATATTAGTAAGAAAAGAGAAGGAGGAGACCCAAAGGAAGGGGGCTTGGATATTAGTGACGAATGCCACAACCTTAGAAATGTCAATCGCCACCACACAAGACCCCCATAACCCCTGAGAGCTCAGAAGGGCATAAATCAATAAGATAGGAATGTATGTCACCAGTAGACATCGAACGTCGAAAGCCACTCTGATGATCTGAAAGAAGGAAGTGAGACTTCAGATGATCCAGAAAATGAGTTAGGGAGAGTTTCAAAGATTTTAGACAAAACATATGTGAGAGCTATGGGACGATAGTTAAAGGGATCAGAGCGGCGACCCTTCTTCGGGATTATCTGAACATATGCTAGCTTTCAGCATTGAGGAAAAGTATTAGTATTGAGGCATAGAGAGTAGAGTTGAACAAGGATAGTCGCTATAGCTCAGATGCATATATATATATATATATATATATATATATATATATATATATATATATATATATATATATATATATATATATATATATATATATATATATATATATATATATATATATATATATATATATATATATATATATATATATATATATATATATATATATATATATATATATATATATATATATATATATATATATATATATATATATATGTATATCTCTCTCTCTCTCTCTCTCTCTCTCTCTCTCTCTCTCTCTCTCTCTCTCTCTCTCTCTCTCTCTCTCTCTCTCTCTTTGCATCTAATATAAGGATAGCAAAATAAGAAAAGCAAATAGAAAAATTGGAAGGAATGGGATGGGAGGTGGGGGCGTCAATCTAAAATTTAGTCCCGGTTGACAAAATTGCTAGTTACGCCTCCATTGTATTGTTATTATCGTTTTATTGCTTATGTTGTAGATGATAGTGAAATTAACAATATAGTTATTATTATTATTATTATTATTATTATTATTATTATTATTATTATTATTATTATTATTATTATTATTATTATTATTATTATTATTATTATTATTATTATTATTATCATTATTATTATTTTTAGGTACTGACTTTAGCTGTAATGGCCATTGTAATAGCTGCTCCCATTGGTGCTATAGCAATTATGACATCAGCACCAAAATTATTGAAATACACTCCATCGGAAGAAGAACAGAACAATGCTGCTTTTGAAGATACTGAAAATAAAGAAATAGAAGGAAACCCAACCTAGATGAGGAGAATCATTGAAACCTCATATTTTTGAGAAGCTTTTCTTCCGTGATACTCATAACGCAAAAAAAAATTTGAGATGATGTGTATTGTAAGAACATACTTTTGAGAAGTTTTTTTTTTAGTAATACTCATCAGTCAATATTCATTTGATGATCACCAATGTATTAATTTAAGATTAATTAATTAATTAATTAATTAATTATTAATTAATCTTGTATATACAGAAAAGTTCGGATATATGTTTTCGGTGATTTTGAGAGCGAAAAGAAACGTTTTTTCATGAAGCCATTTTGTTATTGAATTTAAATATATGTTCGTTAATATGTGTGAAGTAACATTTCTTTAAAAATTCATTAAATTAACAAAAAATTAAAATTTGGTCAATTAATTTTTATTTTTTTTCAGAGAAAAGATATTTGAAGAGCATTATTTTAAACGTTAATTAATGAAAAATCTTTGAAATTACTTTTCAAAATGGCCTTCGTCACATTTTTTTTTTTGTTTAAACCAAAAACTATTTTACAAAGAAGTAGAATTATTATCGCAAATGTATTTTTTTAGCTCAATTAAAATAAGTTACTTAAGTCTACTAATATTTTATATGTTTTTCAACCGCATTAATCAAACATTAAGTAATAAACTAAATATTCTACCTAAAAATACTTTACCTTTAGAACTAGTTAGAACTAGTAGTTGTATATCCTTTTGAGTAAATTATATAGTAACTAGTCAGAGTTGTCAGTTTTCTCGTTATAAAAAAAAATATATAAAAAAATTAAAAAATTAAAAAAAATTAAAACAAATAAAAAATATAGCTCTAATATTTAGAGATATTATAAAATCAAATAATAAAGTATGCAACATATTTAGAGATAAAATTATCTAACATAGATTCTACTGATAAGAACGATAATATGAAATAAAATAAAATATTGTTAATTATTGAAAATATTTTCATATTTCATATTTTTATTTAAATACTTATTGAATATCTTTCATAAAGATGAAAACTTGTAATAAATTGTCACTGCTTTGTACAAATAAATATTGTAAATTATTATTATTATTATTATTATTATTATTATTATTATTATTATTATTATTATTATTATTATTATTATTATTATTATTATTGCTGTTTTGGTTGTTCTAAGGACTGTATACATAGAAGATAAAACTTGAGCCTGGAGTTAAATGCATTCACAAATGCATACAAACGCACACACACACACACACACACACACACACACACACACACACACACACACACAGATGCATGCACAACATTTTAAAAGTCTGGAACATTCTCTCTCTTCTTTTATTTTCCCTAAACCTCTTAATTTTGCCAGTTACAAAAGCCACGAACCAGATCAAGTGCTTCTTTATTAGCATTTTTTTTATTCGTCAGGTGGTAGAACTGTACACAAAGTTAAAAAAAAAAAAGCTGTAGCCGTTGGAAATACAAATTTATTCACCAGTGGTACTGGAAAGTTCATTTTGTTGTAATATGTTAACATCACCGTATCGCCAAACCTGTGGCGGCGATAAGGCCACAGAGGACGGATCACGTGATGAGTGGGGACCCCCAGAAGGAAACCCTTGTGCGAGTAAAGGAAAACAAGTACTTAAGAATAAAAAAAAGTTATATAGAAATATATATATATATATATATATATATATATATATATATATATATATATATATATATATATATATATATATATATATATATATATATATATATATATATATATATATATATATATATATATATATTCTATAATTTTTTTTATTCTTAAGTATTTAAATTTTTATGACTATGATTAACCTCCATGAACGAAGTACAAAGGAACATTACATTTTTATTGTTAAGGCACTTAAAAAAAAAAAAAAAAAAAAAAAAAAAAAAAAAAAAATTTTTTTTTTAACTTAATTAAAAATACTAACATTTTAGAGATAAATTGTAGTAGGATTATTAGCCGTACTAAAGACACTGATCAAACTGGCGTTGCAAACCTGTCTAGTCCTATAATACCAAAAGTCCATCTCTTACGAAGAAAAAAAGATTAATTGTGCAAGATAAATTAACTGCCTGCCCAAGAAAGTTCACCTGCGACTAAAAATGGAGATGTTTCTCAACACTCTATATAGGCTCTGGAGCTTTAACTACTCTTCTCTATAAAGTTTTGAATTTTTAACCTAAACGGGAAATTTGGAAACATTTTAATTAAATTCTTTAATTTTATCTCAGGTCGCCAATATGGTTTCGGTAAGCATATTCAGCTCTCGAAGGGTGGTTTTCTATTTTTTCTCTCAATCTCTTGATTTTCTAGATCCTCTACCCTTCTGCTTTGAAGCTAAACATATCTCAAGCTTTCAATAATATCTTACACAAGCCATTAATTTCCAAACAAATTTTGATTTATATCTTTTTATCTCTGCAATCTTCTCTCAGATTTTTAATTTTGTCTCACTATTTGGCAGTTATTGTACATAAACAGCGTTCATCCTTTAAATCTAATAATTATGGTGTCCTTTGATCAACATTCTGTTTTGTCTACAACTCTCTACTATTTATTAATGATCTATTCCTGTCACTTTATTACCTACCCATGCTTATACCGTAGACTTTATCTTGAATTACGTCATTCTTTTTCATGAAATAGTGGGCAATAGTAATAATAGAATCAAAAAGAAATTGAGAGAATTAAAATATTTATTGCTTGTTTTGATATCACTATCTTTAAAACTGTGAAACTAAAACGCATTATCTCATTTTTTTTTTATCATCGAATGATGTGAGCAAGATGAGTATAGCTGAAACAACAATTTTTCGATTAGACAGGTGGAAAAAATGACGCAGCACAAATTAAAAGCGCATTTTGTTAGAAAAAATACATGTATGCTTTAATTAGAGTCGGTGTCGTAAAAATAAATAAATAAAATAAAAATAAGGTGACTTGTCAAATGGGTAAAGGTAGAAGAAGAAAGGGTTTATCATCAACGAAGTGACATAAAGCACTTCATACTCCATTTAGACAAAGTGTAGAGTCATTACGAATTATAATAATGCCAAAAATTTTCCTTTTGATATTTGTTAGATTTGACTTAAATTTAATAACCAATTTCTCTAGTATCCTTATTTCAACTATTCCAATGTTGTCATCAAGGGGTATAAGCAATAAATGTGATAATTAATTACTTGAGCGATAGCATTATGAGCTCTTGATAGGCGTGTTGTTAGCTTTTCTTGAACTCCTGGAAGCCTGAAGGGTAGTATTTCATCTGTCTGGAAGGATGATATTTGTCGTTCGTAGAGGAGGTCTGCTCTCTGAAAAAAAAAAAACAAAAACAAAAATGCTCTCCTAGAGAGTGTTAGATTACGATCTGTTTGTCAGGACGGACGGCTTTTGATCTTAATTAGTATGGGTCCGCTCTCCAAAATATTTATTTTTTTTATTTAAAACTTCGCACGAAATTTGAAAGGCTGGTCAGGCAAATGCTGCCTAACGACCATTATTAAAAACATAAAAGGAAATTTGAAGGGTATGCCCGTAGTTTATATATATACGATGTTATGCTATTGTTAAGCAGAAAGAGTTTCACAAGTCTTGAGCTTATGTGGCATGAAGGGTAGAATTTTGGCTGCCTGCTGGGAGTATATATACCCTTAGTTGGCGAGGTCCGCTTTCAGAAAGAAAACATATTGTTGAGCAGGTGTCGTACTCTTATAATATGCCTGCATATTTTATATGTGTAGAATTTTAACAGACATTCCAAGCCAAGGTAAAAAAAAACTCTTGTTGTCATCTTTCCCTGCTACCTACTTGAATATTCGTTATGAGGATGCCTCTAAAGTATTTAAAAATAAAAGTATGAACCAGGATTAATCCAACATCTAAATGAGGCAAGAGTTGTGGGAGGTGGAGGATTGTCATCACGATTATGACAATACCCCAGCTCACTCATCATACTTTGGAAGTGCATCACGAACTCTAATTTTGAGTGGTTCACTTGCAATGAACTCGTGATGGCCTGGTATTTTATCTACCTGAAAGGACTGCATATGCCCTTCATTGTTGGAGTCCCTCTAAAAAAGAAAAAAAAAAAATCACTTTGGATTTTTCACCCAATCATCAGATCACAATTAGATTGGAGAACCCTAAAAGGATTCCTTGCAATATTTTTTTTTTTTTTTTTAACTGCTTATTCTGAATTTTACTACGCTAGAAGTCATGTCCTTGGAGATAATGACGAGATGTATTCAAATAAAATATTGTAATTGTTTAATTTATGGTAGGTAATCTGCTATTCATATATGGGAGTGTGACAGAGCTGTTGTCTCTTACCCCAAGAATCTGCCTGCTGAGCGGTAACCATTTCTCCTGTAAGACAAATTTGCATAGCACGAGACTTTCCTAAAGATTCGGCTTCAAAAAAATAAAGATTCGGCTTCAAAAAAAATAAAGATTCGGCTTCAAAAAAAAATAAGATTCGGCTTCAAAAAAAATTAAGATTCAACATCAAAAAAATTAAGATTCGGCTTAAAAAAAATTAAGATTCGGCAAAGCTGATGGTACTAAACTGATAATACATGAAGCTACAAATCGTATGAAAACGCTGCACTCCTTACATTGCCAGTGTCTTGAAAACTATCTTACATAACTCATTTTATTTGAAAAACCGACTTCTAACCAACTAATCACTGATCTTTCTTAAATTCTAATTAATGCTTCAAGCACTTAATTCTTTCATCTTTTTATTAAAATGGAATATTCAGAAAAAGGATAAAATAAGAGAATTCATATAACTTTGCAGCTCAGACAGTCCAGTCCAGTTAGAAAATTATAATGCCATCTCTATCTTTCTCACTGTTTATAATAATTTATATATATATATATATATATATATATATATATATATATATATATATATATATATATATATATATATATATATATATATAATGGACAGGTTGTCTCCTATTATTTAAATAATAAATATATATAGCAGGTAATCTGCTATTCATATATGGGAGTGTGACAGAGCTGTTGTCTCTTACCCCAAGAATCTGCCTGCTGAGCGGTAACCATTTCTACTGTAAGACAAATTTGCATAGCACGAGACTTTCCTAAAGATTCGGCTTCAAAAAAATAAAGATTCGGCTTCAAAAAATAAAGATTCGGCTTCAAAAAAATAAAGATTCGGCTTCAAAAAAATAAAGATTCGGCTTCAAAAAAATAAAGATTCGGCTTCAAAAAAATAAAGATTCGGCTTCAAAAAAATTAAGATTCGACTTAAAAAAATTTATATTCGGCAAAGCTGATGGTACTAACCTGATAATACATGAAGCTACAAATCGTATGAAAACGCTGCACTCCTTACATTGCCAGTGTCTTGAAAACTATCTTACATAACTCATTTTATTTGAAAAACCGACTTCTAACCAAACTAATCACTGATCTTTCTTAAATTCTAATTACAGAAGAGAGGTATTAATGCTTCAAGCACTTAATTCTTTCATCTATTATTAAAATGGAATATTCAGAAAATGGATAAAATAAGAGAATTCATATAACTTTGCAGCTCAGACAGTCCAGTCCAGTTAGAAAATTATAATGCCATCTCTATCTTTCTCACTGTTTAATAATTTATATATATATATATATATATATATATATATATATATATATATATATATATATATATATATATATATATATATATATATATATATATATATATATATATATATATATATATATATATATATATATATATATATAATGGACAGGTTGTCTCCTATTATTTAAATAATAAATATATATAGCAGGTAATCTGCTATTCATATATGGGAGTGTGACAGAGCTGTTGTCTCTTACCCCAAGAATCTGCCTGCTGAGCGGTAACCATTTCTACTGTAAGACAAATTTGCATAGCACGAGACTTTCCTAAAGATTCGGCTTCAAAAAAATAAAGATTCGGCTTCAAAAAAAATTAAGATTCGGCTTCAAAAAAATTAAGATTCGGCTTAAAAAAAATTAAGATTCGGCAAAGCTGATGGTACTAAACTGATAATACATGAAGCTACAAATCGTATGAAAACGCTGCACTCCTTATATTGCCAGTGTCTTGAAAACTATCTTACATAACTCATTTTATTTGAAAAACCGACTTCTAACCAACTAATCACTGATCTTTCTTAAATTCTAATTACAGAAGAGAGGTATTAATGCTTCAAGCACTTAATTCTTTCATCTATTATTAAAATGGAATATTCAGAAAAAGGATAAAATAAGAGAATTCATATAACTTTGCAGCTCAGACAGTCCAGTCCAGTTAGAAAATTATAATGCTATCTCTATCTTTCTCACTGTTTAATAATTTTATATATATATATATATATATATATATATATATATATATATATATATATATATATATATATATATATATATATATATATATATATATATATATATATATATATATATATATATATAATGGACAGGTTGTCTCCTATTATTTAAATAATAAATATATATAGCAGGTAATCTGCTATTCATATATGGGAGTGTGACAGAGCTGTTGTCTCTTACCCCAAGAATCTGCCTGCTGAGCGGTAACCATTTCTCCTGTAAGACAAATTTGCATAGCACGAGACTTTCCTAAAGATTCGGCTTCAAAAAAATAAAGATTCGGCTTCAAAAAAAAAAGATTCGGCTTCAAAAAAATTAAAGATTCAGCATCAAAAAAATTAAGATTCGAAAAAAAAAAAAAAGATTCGGCTTAAAAAAAATTAAGATTCGGCAAAGCTGATGGTACTAAACTGATAATACATGAAGCTACAAATCGTATGAAAACGCTGCACTCCTTATATTGCCAGTGTCTTGAAAACTATCTTACATAACTCATTTTATTTGAAAAACCGACTTCTAACCAACTAATCACTGATCTTTCTTAAATTCTAATTACAGAAGAGAGGTATTAATGCTTCAAGCACTTAATTCTTTCATCTATTATTAAAATGGAATATTCTGAAAAAGGATGAAATAAAAGAATTCAAATAACTTTGCAGCTCAGACAGTCCAGTCCAGTTAGAAAATTATAATGCCATCTCTATCTTTCTCACTGTTTTAATAATTATATATATATATATATATATATATATATATATATATATATATATATATATATATATATATATATATATATATATATATATATATATATATATATATATATATATATATATATATATATAATGGACAGGTTGTCTCCTATTATTTAAATAATAAATATATATAGCAGGTAATCTGCTATTCATATATGGGAGTGTGACAGAGCTGTTGTCTCTTACCCCAAGAATCTGCCTGCTGAGCGGTAACCATTTCTACTGTAAGACAAATTTGCATAGCACGAGACTTTCCTAAAGATTCGGCTTCAAAAAAATAAAGATTCGGCTTCAAAAAAATAAAGATTCGGCTTCAAAAAAAATAAAGATTCGGCTTCAAAAAAATAAAGATTCGGCTTGAAAAAAATAAAGATTCAGCTTCAAAAAAATAAAGATTCGACTTCAAAAAAAATTAAGATTCGACTTCAAAAAAATTAAGATTCGGCTTAAAAAAAATTAAGATTCGGCAAAGCTGATGGTACTAAACTGATAATACATGAAGCTACAAATCGTATGAAAACGCTGCACTCCTTACATTGCCAGTGTCTTGAAAACTATCTTACATAACTCATTTTATTTGAAAAACCGACTTCTAACCAACTAATCACTGATCTTTCTTAAATTCTAATTACAGAAGAGAGGTATTAATGCTTCAAGCACTTAATTCTTTCATCTATTTTTAAAATGGAATATTCAGAAAAAGGATAAAATAAGAGAATTCATATAACTTTGCAGCTCAGACAGTCCAGTTCAGTTAGAAAATTATAATGCTATCTCTATCTTTCTCACTGTTTTAATAATTTATATATATATATATATATATATATATATATATATATATATATATATATATATATATATATATATATATATATATATATATATATATATATATATATAATGGACAGGTTGTCTCCTATTATTTAAATAATAAATATATATAGCAGGTAATCTGCTATTCATATATGGGAGTGTGACAGAGCTGTTGTCTCTTACCCCAAGAATCTGCCTGCTGAGCGGTAATCCATTTCTACTGTAAGACAAATTTGCATA
>SEYY01023181.1:45000-48166 GCA_009176605.1 Armadillidium nasatum | reverse complement strand
AATAACGATTTAATAATATATTACTTTAAAATTAAAAGTAATAAATTAAAACTTTAAATGGACTGAATTATTCATCTGGCGATAGCTGGAGTCCGGAACTCATGGAAAGTGTGACAGGTGACAGAATTGCCACACATTCCAAATTTTTATCTTAAAAATATTTCAATAAGATATAAAATGAAAGTATTGCTATTGCAATGATTGTATTTGTATTCAAATGTACAAACTAAAATTTATTTATAATTTTTCATATGACTAATGAAAGAAGTTAGTCATAGAAATGAAATTTACATTTTTTAATATACTCTTTAAGGTTGGCAAAATTTGCTTTGCAACATGGCTGAAAACCATTGTGTTTGTAAAATATTTACGTTTAAGTTTTTAAATAAGTTAGAAGCTATTTATTCAACGAAGAGAATATTTTTAAAACAAACAAAATTACATATTTTAATTTTATTAAACATATGTAACTATTTATCAGTTTTAAAGATTACAAACTAATTTTTTGCTATTAATCTAGTGATCTTTAGCAACGATTTTTATAGTAATTGTAGTAAAACACCTTGTTAATGAAAGGTGTCTTTGGAATGCACTAGAGAATGGGAAGAGAATAAAGAAAACTATTATTTTAGGGGTAATTGAAGCCTTTACGTCGCAGCTTATACCTGTTCGGCCAATTTAAAAAATAGAAAAAAACACACACACTTCTCCTACTAAAAGTTTTTCTTGTTTTTTATTTAAGAAACAGAATTACTTTTCCGTCGTCTGGCGGAGTATAAAAAGGTAAAATTTACATACTCTCGCCATTCTAGCTCGTTCTTTATTATGAGAAGGTGTTAGAATTTTTAACCTGCAAATTTTTATGGAACTGTAGTATTACCTCCCTTGAATCATTTTAAAGCGTTTATTTAGTTCCTTTATTTTTAAATTTAATTTGCAGTTTAAATTATTATCTTTTTTACATTTTTGCATAGTCGTTTAGACTATTGCAAACCCCAGTTAGGTTATAACCTCAATTATAGTTGAGGGAGACAATAAGTCGAGGGTTAGGTTGTTTCTTTTTTTTTATAAAACAACCTGACGGAAATATTTTAACTTTGCTCGAATTGTTAATTTCTTTAGTTAGTTTTATCGGTACGCCTCACCTATTTCGGTAAGTTTGAAGATGAAGAAAAGTACCGTTTCCTATTTTTTGACAATTTAATTCTGAAGTTACTGCTTCTTTAGAATTTTCTAGCTTTAAGAGAAGTAAAGCTCGTTAGATCTTCCCTTCTCTGGTGAGTCCTAAGACGAAAATTCTATTGGAGTTTTAACTTAGTCTTTCCTTTATTTTGGTTGACTTCCTACGCGAAGTTGAAGAATATTGAGTTCTGTCTTAAATTCTGTAACTTCCCACGTTAAAAAACAGTCGACTTAATTATCTGCTAGAGTCATCTTTTTCATTTTATTTTCAGATGTGAGGTATTCGTCAGTAGCTAGGGAATTCCGGTTATTTTCAAGTCCTTTACTATCTCTCTTACTGTCTTTCGGTGAAACTTAAACACCTTCTTTGGTGTTTGAAAATTAACAATCTCAGTTTTGTCAACAACACCATGCTACACTGTTAGGTTTTTTTCATTTTTTGTTTTTAGATCCATATAAACATTTAAAGTGTTAGGTTACATTTTTATTATATTTATGGTACAAAAAAACCTAACTCGTTGAAAATCTTCACCAGAACAAGTGAAGAACTAGAACTGTATATAATTTATTAAATAAATTAAGAGTTTGCTCGAAAATTAACGAGACAAATTCTTGTAACCTTAACTCAATTTATTTGAGGGTGACGATTGATTTATCAAACTCAGTTTACATTATGATGACGAAGGATTTATTTACTATTAAATATTAGTTGTAATTAGATATATTTTTCTTGACTCTTTAATAAATATTTTTGTATATTATTTTTCATTAATTAGATATAAGTTATATATTATTTTATTTTATTCATTTTTTTTGTATATAATTAACTTCTCATATGATAACAAAATCACATTAACGTAAATTCCACAACATTTGAATTATATTTTATTTATTATATTCACTACAGACTCCTTTGACTATCTTTATAATAAAAAGAAACATGAAAATTATTCTCCCTTTTATCCTCTCACTTCCTTCAGTTCTGAAGGCAAGTCTCTTCATTTAATTTCGGATCAAGCCATTCTTAAATATCTTAGAGTATAGTTTTCACAATTCTTTTGAGATGGTTTGGTTCGAAAGGAGAGGGTAGGAAGGCTAAAGTTTTATTTTAAATAGATTATTTATTTTAAATATCCTTACTTAAGCATAATTTAAAGACCCAACCTTTGGCTACTCCTTTGCTATCTGACGAAAGGGGTCGTTTCATTTGAAGAAACAAAGGAGTAGGTGAAATGTGATCCAAAGGAAGCTTAGAGTTAGCAATTAGAGTTGTTAATTCTCCTCATTTGCATTTCTCATTTTAAATACGAAATACAGTCCACTACCATCTTTTAAATGCAAATGAGTGTATCATTTAAATTAAAATTATCTTAGTTATCTTCTTCATTTGGAAGTCAGCTGAGTCAGGAGGTTGTCAGGGAGGGAAAATATTTTTTTGCTTTTTTCTTTTCTGATAATCTCATGATTATTAGTTGACTGCAGTATAAAATCTGACACACAAATCATCACTCTTTATTAAAGAACAATCTTTGATTACTTTCGGAAATGAGATTTCTCAGAGTTGTTGGTGGAGAGCATAAACTATCTCCTGCAGTTTAGTACAAGATATTATTTATTATATATATTTGTGTAACAAATTTTTCTGCGGAATAATGGTACATTTACACTTCATCTAAATAATAACAAGTAAAAACGAAGAAAATTATATATAATATATATATATATATATATATATATATATATATATATATATATATATATATATATATATATATATATATATATATATATATATATATATTATTGATTTTCCTGTTACTGTGATCTGAAGCGTTAAAAATGAAGAGAGGAGATGAAAATGAAGAATCAGAAGAAAGAACAGTGATAAAAATTGTCAAGTCTTTAAATGGAAACTTTCGAAAAATTTGTTCTCTAAGAATGAAACGTTATAATACAGAAACCCTTGTTTAATTAATAAAAGAAT